>PVJD01014095.1:0-30727 GCA_004026545.1 Mormoops blainvillei | reverse complement strand
AAACCTTAATGAAATTTAGCATTTTTCTTCTTAGTAAAACTATGCACAGAACTTTGAAACCTAAAAACTATTTTTAGAAGAAAAATTATAGTTGCCTGTGCACCAGAAATGTACCTTCTAACAAACTTGCAAAATGATTTAGTTAAATCATGAACAATTACTGTCAAATGCAAACAATCTACACTTGAAAACTGTTGCTCTAAAGAGTTCAAGTCTAAAGAAGATATTGACATTTACAATCTCCAAAGACAGGTTTTTTTACAGTGATTCTATTATGAGTAATAAAGTTAAATAACTGAGAAAAATTACTTAAACATTATTTTGAGTAATTTTGCACAAGTCAAGTTTGTTAGCTAATAAAAGTAATTATGATAATGAAAGCTTTCTGTCTAAAAGGTTTCAGAACTTCAGATTAGAGAATCTTTAAAAGTAACTTTAACTAAATTATCAAAACACAAATCACATAAGCATTCATGTAGTTTCTGTCTGTAAAAGACTTAAACATATTAATACTAAATATTAAACATATTTTTATCTATGCAAAAGGCACAATTTCTTTAAATTGCTTCCAGAATGAAATTTGGAATAACAATATTTGTTCATCTTCCTAATATATACATTACATTTACATGCATGCATTAGTTCATATAGCAGTGTAGTGGTTTAAGAGCACCTTGGAATCTAACAGACTTATTAGCTGTACATCCTTATACAATTAATTTTACCTTTTTGAATTTCAGTATCCCTATAAATAAAATGGGGACAATTTTAAGATATAACACAGAATATTATGAGCATGTATTAAATGCAAGCTATATATTATTTAAAAACTATAGTCATACCTTATGAATTATGTATTATATGACTTTCAATTACACTCTGAATTATTTATGACAGACAGGAATTTTAATCACATATTTAAACCCAAAGGAAATTATTTCCTGAGTTCTATTTTGCTTATCTAAAATGTCCTCACATTTTAAAATATATAATAATATACACTTTGCAGTGTTATTGTGAGAATTGTTTGGAATTACATATGCAAAACGTCTGAGATAGTCCCTTTGTTGGAGTAAACACAGTGAGTTATTTTCTCCTTAGTCTGAATAACAGAGTTAGTGCCTGAAAAATCTGCAAAATGCTGTAATGGCCTAAAGCTAAAATTTAACAGCAGAAAACCTCCTTAGAATCTATAGTCTTGGTAACCAGGAGATGCCTTAAAAAGTTAATGCTAAGAAGTGACTGAGGGCATCTGTTGATTTAAGTAATTTTGTGTAGCTATTCCCTCCAGTCTAAAATCTCTTACTGATTTCCAAAAAGGTTCCTTCAGTTCTCTTATCTCTAGATGAGGGTTTAGCGAGAATGGCACTTTTGATATTTTAGACTGGATAATTTTTTGTTGTCTGGGTCTGTTCTGTGAATTGCAGCAGGATGCTAGTAGCACTCTTCCTAGGCTGATGTGACACTATATCCCTACCCTTCTACTTCGGTCTAACTTCTTCAAGTACAGTAGCATATTATTTTGGTCCAAAACATTTTTAATGGGTGTGCCTAACAAGTATGTTTGTTTGGTGTTGTCTAACATTTTTCACTTCTTTTCATATAGTATGCTGTGCATTTTACTATTCATTAAAAAGAGATAAAATTTAGAAGTGATCTCCAAATTTTAGTCAAAATTGTCACAGTATTTGGACATACAGTAGCAGTTGTTCAGAGAAGATATGTTTTAATGTGAAGGACAGGTAAAGTTCATTCCTTTAGTCTCTGTTGATGGTTATAAACAAAACAAAACAAAACAAAAACAGATCAACAAATCAGAGGACTCACATTTCAGATATCAAGATCTATTATAAACCTATAAGTAAAATAATGTGATGATGAACAGTCCCACACTTATACAGTCATCTGATTTACACAAAAATGACACTAAGGTGCAGTGAAGAAAGGAAGATATTTTCAATAAATAATACTGTGTCAACCGGATAGTCATGCAAAAAAAATCTAGATCTTAACCTCACACTATATACAAAAATCAATTCCAAATTCATTGTACATCAAATTTCAAGTAAATCCAGCTTTGTGAAGTAGGAGCAGCCACACTTCTGAAACAGAATCCAAAATGCATTCCTCATGAAATAAAGCAATAGTAATTGGGATTACATTAAAATTAAGAACACCTATTTATCAAAAGCCACCATTAAAAGAGTGAAAAAGAACACACAGAACAAGAGAAAATACTTATAATACTTTTATCCAAAAAAGGGAATCTCTCCAGAATATTTGTAGGATATCAATAATGAAAATAACAGATGAGCCAAGAGGGAAAAAATGACTAAAATAATAATTTTACAAAAGAAGATGTACACATGACAAATAAACATATGAAAAGAAACTCAGCTACATTAGTCAATGAACTACTACATAGCCACCAGAATCCCATGCTTTGCAAAGAATGTTAATACCAAGTATCAGGATGTGGACTTGGGGCTCTCATACTACTGGTAGGAGTGAATGTGATAAATATGAAGGAAAATTCTTTGTCAGTATATTAAAATTGAATGGATATATACCCAGACCCAGTAAAGCACACTTAAGTATATCCAAAAGAAATAAGCACACATATTGACCAAAAGGCATATCCTAAAATGTTCATAGCAACTCTCTTCATAATAACCCCAGTTTATAAACAACTCAAATGCCTATCAACAGTAAAGGTTATATAGTCACACAGGAATGTTATACAGAAATAAAAATAAATTACAAATGCAGACAACAATCTGTATTAATCTCATACACAAAATCTTGAGTGAAAGCCAGAAATTTAAAAGTTCATTATATATGACTTTATTTATGTCACATACAAAAACATGTAAATTATTAGAATTCAGAATGTTTATCCTTGGGGGTGTAGTGGTTGTGATTGTAAGAGACTATGGGGAGGGCTTCTGGGGTCTTGCTAATATTCTATATGTTGATTGTTCTCATTACTCAGAGGTTTATTTTGTGAAAATTTTCTAATTATTTTTATTGTTGTTCAGTTATAGCTGTCCTATCTTTTCCCCACTGCTCTCACCTACCCCCCCAAACCCACAGACAATCCCTAAACCATTCTCCATGTCCTTGAATCCTCTATCATGTTCCATGACTTGTCCCTTCCCTTTCTTTCCCCATTATCCCTCTCCCCTCTACCAGTTTGTTCTTTATTTCCATGTCTGTGGTTCTATTTTGCTCATTGGTTTGGTTTATTGATTAGGTTCCACTTATAGGTGAGGTCATATGGTATTTGTATTTCACTGTCTGGCTTATTTCACTTACCATAACCCTCTCAAGTTCCACCCATGCTGCCCGGTAGGGTAGGAGTCCTTTCTTTCTTCCTGCTGTGTAGTTTTCCATTCTGTAAATGTGCCACAGTTTTTTGACCCATTCACTTACTGATGGGCACTTAGGCTGTTTCCAGCACTTAGCTATTGTAAATAAAGCTGCTATGAACATTAGAGTGTATAGCTTCTTTTGAATTGGTGATACCGGATTCTTAGGGTGTAATCCAGCAGTGGGATTGCTAGATGGAAAGGCAATACCATCTTTAGGTTTTTTAGGAAATTCCATACTGTTTTCCACAGTGGTTGTACCACTCTGCATTCCCACCAACAGTGTACTATGGTTTCCTTTTCTCCACAACCTCATGGGCACTTATTGTTTGTTGATCATTTAATGATGGCCATTCTGACCAGTGTGAGGTGGTATCTCATAGTTATTTTAATTTCCATCTCTCTAATGGCTAGTGATGTCGAGCCTTTTTTTATATACCTATGTTCCCTCTGTATGTCCTCCTTGGAGAAGTGTATATTCATATCCTTTCCCCATTTTTTAATTGGATTGTTTGTCTTCCTTGAGTGGAGTTGTGTGGGTTCTTTATCTATCTTGGAGAGCAAAACTTTTTCCAAGGTATCATTGGCAAAAATATTTTCCCACACAGTTGGTTCCCTTTTCATTTTGCTGATGTTTTCTTTAGCTGTGCAGAAGCTTTTGAGTTTGCTATAGTCCCATTTGCTTATTCTCCCCTTTATATCCCTTGCCTTAGGGGAGGTATCAGTGAAAATATTGTTGCATGAATTATCTAAAATTTTCCTGTGTATGTTATCCTCTAGCACTTTTATGGTGTCATGACTTACATTTAAGTCTTTTACCCATCTTGAGTTTATTTTGGTTTAGGGTATAAGTTGGTTGTCTAGATTAATTTTTTTAAATTACTTGTCCAGAATTCCCAACACCATTTGTTGAAGAGGCTATTTTTACTCCATTTTATGTTCCTGCCCCCTCTGTCAAATATTAATTGACCATAGTAACATAGGTTTATTTCTGAGCTCTCTATTCTATTCCATTAGTCTATGTGTCTGTTCTTATGACAGTACCAGGCTGTTTTTGATTACAGTTACCTTGCAATATAATTTGATATCAGGTTTTGTGATCCCTCCTACTTTGTATTTCTTTCTCAAAATTGCTGAGGTTATTTGGGATCATTTATGGTTCCATATAAATTTTTGAAATATTTATTCTACATCTGTGAAATATGTCATTGGTATTTTGATAGGTGTGTTGTTGATCCATATGTTGCTTTGGGTAGTATGGATATTTTGATGATGTTAATTCTTCCAATCCATGAACACAGTATATGCTTTCATTTATTTGTGTCTTCCTTAATTTCTTTCTTCAGTGTTCTATAATTTTCTGAATGCAGGTAATTTACATACTTGGTTATATTTATTCCTAAGTATTTTTTATTGTTTCTATAGTAAATGTTTTTTTTAATTAATTTCTGCTTCTGATATTTTATTGTTAGTGTACAAAAATACCTTCCATCTCTGAGTGTTGACTTTGTATCCTGTTGTTTCACCAAATTCATTTATTAGGTTGAGTAGTTTGTGGAGTCTATAGGGTTTTCTATGTACACTATCATGTCATGTGCAAACAATGAAAGTTTTACTTCCTCTTTTCTAATTTGGAGGCTTTTTATTTCTTTTTCTTGTCTGATTACTGTGGTTAGAACTTCCAATACTATGTGGAATATAAGTGGTCAAAGTGGACACCCTTGTCTTGTGCATAATCTTAGAGGAAAGCTTTTAGATTTGCCCATTGAGTATGATGTTGACTATAGGTTTCTTGTATATGGCCTTTATTATGCTGAGGTATGCTCCCTGTACACCCACTTTGCTCAGTGTTTTTATTATAAATGGATACTATACTTTATCAAATAATTTTTCAGCATCTATTGATATGATCATGTAGATTTTGTCTTTCGCATTGTTTATGTGGTGTATTATGTTTATTCATTTGCTAATATTGTACCATCCTTGCATCCCTGGGATGAATCCCCTTTGATCACGGTGGATGATTTTTTTTTAATGTGTTGCTGGATGCAATTTGCTAATATTTTGTTGACAATTTTAGCATTTATGTTCATCAGCAATATTGCCCTGTATTTTTGTTGTTGTTGTATATTTATCTGCTTTTGCAGTTAGGATAATATTGGCTTCATTGGAAGAGTTTGGAAGTCTTTCCTCTTCATGGATTTTTTGGAATAATTTGAGAAGAATCGGTGTTAGCTCTTCCCTAAATGTTTATTAAAATTCTGTGAAGCCATCCAGCAAAGGGCTTTTGTGTGTCAGGAGTTTTTTGTTTACTACTTCAATTTCATTAGCTGTTAGTCTGTTCAGTCTTTCTGCTTCTTGATTAGTATCGGAGGATTATGTTTTTCTAGAAATTTGTCCATTTCAACCCAGTTTTCAAATTTTTTGAAATATAGTTATTTGTAGTAATTTCTTATAATCCTTTATATTTCTGTGGCATCAGTTGCACTTTCTCCTCTTTCATTTCTGACTTTATTTATTTGGGTCCTCTCTCTTTTTTTCTTGTTTAGTCTGGTTAAAGGCTTCTCAATTTTGTTTATCTTTTCAAAGAGTCAGCTTATGGATTTATTGATTCTTTGAACTGTTATTTTAATCTCTGTGTCATATAATTCTCATCTTGATTATTCCCTTCCTTTCACTTGCTCTGGGCTTTGTTATTTTTCCTCCAGTTATTATAACTGTAGGGTTAGGTTGTTTATTTGAGATGTTTCTATTTTTTTAAGGTAGGCCTATATTACTATGAACTTCCCTCTCATGACTGCCTTTGCTGTGTCTCACAGGTTCTGGTTTTTGTATGTTCATTTTCATTTGTTTCAAAAAAAATTTTATTTCTTCCTTGATCTCATTGTTTATCTATTCATTGTTGTTATAACATGTTATTCATTCTCCATGGATTTGATTATTTTTGTTTTTTTCACTTGAGGTTGGCTTCTACTTTTAAGCCCTTGTGGTCTGTGAAAATGGTTGATATGATTTCAATTTTCTTGAGTGTGTTGAGGCTTGTATTGTGTCCTATAATGTGATCTCTCTTTGAAAATGTACCATGTACACTTGAAAAATATATATTTTGCTTCTTTGGGGTGAAAAGTTTTATATATATATATCAGTCAAGTCCATTTTATCTAGCATGTCTTTCAGTGTCACAATGTCCCTGTTGATTCTTTGGAAGATCTGTCCATTGCTGACAATGGTGTGTTATAAATCCCCTACTATAAGTGTGGTGCCTTCTCTATCTTTCTCGAAGTCCTCCAAGATTTTCCTTATATATTTGGTTGGTCCTATGTTGGATGCATATATATTTACATTGTTTAAAACTTCCTGATTGATTCTTCCCTTAAGAATTATGAGTGACCCTCTTTGTGTCTTTTAATGAACTTTGTTTTGAACTCTATTTTTTATGATGTAAGTGTTGCTACCCTGGCTTTTTTTTATCCTGTCCACTTGCTCAGAATATTTTTTCCTACCCTTTACTTTCATCCTTTGTAGGTCTTTTGTTCTGAAGTGGGTCTCTTGTACCCAGGATATATGAGGGTCATGTTTTCTTATCCATTCAGCTACCTTATGTCTTTTGATTGGAGCATTTAATCCACTTACATTTAAGGTTATTATTAATATGTACTTCTTCATTGCCATGTTTTCCCTTCCTGGCTATGTTCCTCCCTCTCTCACTCTTTTCCTTCATCCTCTAAAAACAGGCCTTTAGCATGTCTTGCAATGCTGGTTTGGCACAGTTGTATTCTTTTAGTCTTCTTTTGTCTGGGAAACCACTTACTTCATCTTCCATTTTAAATAAGAGCCTTGCTGGGTAGAGCAGTCTTGGTTGAAGGCCTTTATTTTTTATTATCTGGAATGTTTCTTGCCACTCCCTTCTGGTTTGCAGTGTTTCTGTTGAAAAATCAGCTGCTAGCCTTATTGGAACTCGCTTGTATGTTATTATCTGTTTCTCCCTTGTTGTTCCTAGGATTCTCTCTTCATCTTTAAAATTGTTCTTTTAATTATGATGTCTTGGAGTAGGCCTCTTTGGATTCATCTTGATTGGGAACCTCTGTGCTTCCTGAACATGAGTGGCTTTTCCCCTTAATAAGTTAGTGAAGTTTTCTGTCATTATTTTTTCAAACATGTTTTCTATCCCTTGTTCCTTTTCTTCTCCTTCTGATATTCCTATCATGCAAATGCTGTTATGTTTCATGTTGTGCTGAAGTTCCTTTAAACAGTTCTCATGCTTTTTGAGTCTTTTTTCATATTGTTACTCTACCTGGGTACTTCTTTCTACCTTGTCTTCTAGCTTGCTGATTCAGTCCTCAGTTTCATGCAGCTTGTTTATAGTTCCTTCTAGTGTATTTTTTATTTCAGATATTGTATTCTTCATTTCTTCCTGGTTCTCGTTCATAGTTTCTATTACATTTTTCATACCATTGTAGTGCCTACTCAGTTCCTTGTAGTTTTCACTGAGTTCTTCGAGCATCCTTATAACCATTCTTTCGAGTTCTGTGTCTGATAGATTGCTTGCCTCAATTTCATTTAGCTCTTTTTCTGGGGATCCTTCCATTCTTTTCAATTGGGAGCTCTTTCTTTTCCTCCCTGTTTTAGGTGACTTTTATTTGTTTCTGCATCTCAGGATGCTCCGTCTTACCTGCTTGTCTTTCTAAGACTTTTATAAGAGAAGAAAATGAATGTGAAGTGACCTAAGAAAGAAGACTGCTTATTCAAGTTTACAAAGAGGAGAAATAGTGAGAGTAAGGAATAGGAACATTGTGTAGTGTGAGAGAAAATAACGTTTACAACAACAGTAAGAAATGTCAGGAAGATGGCAAAATGGAGTAAGACCAGGGAAGGGTGCTGTGTTGGATTTGGAATAACAATAGAGAAATATATATAATCTGAATAAAAATAATAAAAAGTAAAAGACCAAGAGTAGTGAGTTACTTGGAATATGAATGAAGTGAAAGAAGAAATATTAAAATGTTATATAAAAGGAAGAAAAAATGGAAGAAATAGAAAAAAATGCAAGTTCTGATGAAGAGCAAGGTGAAATTCATCTCAGTTTTCGGTGTTTACCTTCTGACTTCTTTCTGGATCTGTCTCTGATTTTCTATCCACTCAAGGTCCTAGGGTCGGTCATTCCAACTTCTGGCAGCACAACCTGTATCTCCTTCCCCTGCCTCTAGAGGAAGCTTCTGGTGTGATCGAGAGGAGGAGGTCTCTGTGTTTCCCCTGGGAGGCACTGTTCAGTCTTCTGGGAAAATTGTGGGTGCGTTCTCCCTGTCCCTACATCTTCCACCTTAGTCTGTTCCTGTTTATTCCCAATAAAGTAGAGTTTCTGCTTAAATAGCTGTCCATTTCATGAGGCAGGGAGGCTGGGGGCGATCTGTGTAAGAGTGTCAGCTCTTTTGCTTGGTGTAGTCTACAGCTCTGTGTGGAAGCTAGGTGTGGGTGGTGCCCTGAATCCTGGTTATTGCACATTTTCTTAACTCCCTGTTTTGATGGCTTCAGTGAAATAGTGCCCTAGGTCCCAGTGTACTTTGTCTCCTTGTGGGGAGTTCAAAATGGGCCTTTTAAGGCATTGGTCTTGCTGTCTTACTCTTAGGGAAATGCCCCCTGCAGGTTATTAAGCCTGCCCAGCCAGCTTTGCAGATCTTCCCCACTCCTGCTTGAGTTGGGGGGCTGGGCTAAATCTTCCTTTCTCTGAGCTTCGCCCAAGGAAATGACCTCAGTCTGGCCTCACCTAATCTCATGGACACAGTTCCTAGCTCACTGCCCTGACAACACACTGCAGCCTGCTTTCTCCATTCTATGCCGCTGTGCCAGGCTGGGGCCAAGAAACCAGCTCACTTCGCACCCCTTTGATCAACCCAACCAGGTGTACTGGTTGAGAGCAGATTGCACCCACAAACCTCCCTCCTTGTTGGCTGGGCCATCACATATGCACAGGGTCCCTGCCCAGTATGCCTCAGCTTCCCTTTTGAAAAGTGTCTCTGGGCGCTACCCCTGTAACTCCAAGTCATTGTATGGCTTTCCACACACTACAACTCCATGAAAAGTTAAGAGTCTATCTCAGTCATAGCAAGTCATGGCCTTCCCCTTCCCCCAGCTCCAGGTGCAGCCAGAATCCCTCCTGCTCTCTGGCACTGTCCCAGCCAGTGATCACAGTCCCAGCTAGGGTACTCTACCAGCTGTGTGCATTTTTGCAACCTGTTTGCCCCCAGCAACTCTGCACATTCAAGTTGCTCCTGGCCAGGTCTGTGGATTCCCCATCCTGGGAGGTGAGGGGAGGGATAGCACTAGGCTGCTATCCTGAACTGGGCTCTCCTTAAGTGTTGTCCTCATGGCAGCCACGATTTCTGGTGTCACAACCAAGGACTTTCCCTGTCCTATCAAACCTCCTTACTGCCCATGTTGAAGCATCCTCTGCACACTCTGGCTTCCAAACTTCATATCAGCTAAGATTATGTTAACTGTTCACTTGTTTTTCAGAAGATCAGCTAAGTGTCCCAAGTTGAGTGCATGAGCAAGTGGACTCAGCTCCTACTTACTTCACCTCCATCTTTCTCCCCTCCAATTTTCTAATTCTTTCGTATGTTCATTAGATTCTATGTAAAGATGAATGGATACTTTCATGCTTCAGATTTTATCTGCACCTCCTCCACCCCATGTCAATAATGCTTACAGCCAGTTATTTGTTTTATCTATTGCCAAATGTGCTACTTTTCTCCTATTCTGGTTGTTTAGTTGCTTTAGCCACGGCTAAGACGTACTTTTCTTTCATATCTGCTTATTTGTTTGCTCTAGTTCAATCCTTTGAAAATTTTAATATATTGCCTGCATTACTGTTTGCAGTAAAATTCTATATGTATGCTTTATTTAATCATTTTGATTGAATGTACAATGGTTCCCCCACCTTGTCCACAGGGATATGTTCCAAAACTCCCACTGGATGCCAGAAACCACTGTTAGTACCAAACCCTAAGTATACTATGTTGTTTTCCTATACATACTTACCAATGATAAAGTTTAATTTAAAAATTTGGCATAGTAAAACATTAAAACAATAACTAATAATAAAGCAGAAAATCTCTAACAATATACTATAATAAAGTTTATGTGAATGTGGGCTCTTTTTCACAAAATATCTTATTGTACTATATTCACCCTACTTCTTGTGATGATATGAAATAACACAATACCTATGTGAAGGGATGAAGAGAAGTGGATGATATAGGCATTGTAACATAGTGTTAGGGTACTATGAAGATTATTTGAACAAAGTCACTGTCATACCACAATAGTTGATATGACAACCAAGACAGCTACTAAGTGACTAACAGGTGAGGAATTTATACACTATGGAGACTGGACAAAAGATGATTCATATCTCCTTTAGATGGAAGAGGACCAGGCAAGATTTCATCATGATCTTCAAAATGACACACAATTTAAAACA
This sequence comes from Mormoops blainvillei, assembly GCA_004026545.1. NCBI lineage: Eukaryota > Metazoa > Chordata > Mammalia > Chiroptera > Mormoopidae > Mormoops > Mormoops blainvillei. The sequence goes on along the minus strand of PVJD01014095.1, from coordinate 19,879 downwards.
TGAATTGTTTATTTCTGGAATTTTACAAAAGATTTTATTTATTTATTTTTATAGATGGGAAAGGGGAGAGAAAGAGAGGAGGAGAAACACCAATGTGTGGTTGCCTCTTGAACATCCCTTACTGGGGACCTGGCCCACAACCCAGGCATATGCCCTGACTGGGAATCAAACCAGTGACCCTTTGGTTCACAGGTTGGCACTCAATCCACTGAGCCACACCAGCCAGGGCATGGAATTTTCTATTTAGTATTGTCATATTGCAGTTGAATGCAGGCAACTGAAATTGTGGGAAGTGGAAACATGTATAAGAGGGGACTGCTATATTAGTTACTATCCTTTTCTCTGAATGTGTCACTTTTCCTCCCTGTAGGGAATAATGCAAGTAATAAGGCTGAGCTGTTAAGTACAAATAAACTTCAAGGCACAGAGTATAGTCACCTTTATTTTGCTTATTAATAGAAATATAAATCCTTCTACTTGCAAAGTATTTATGAAAAGAGTCATACTAAACACTTTAAATTATGTAAATGTAAAGGAGTTTTCCAGAGGTTTATTATATTGTTCTTATTATAAAATACATAATAAGGTGTGTGTGTGTGTGTGTGTGTGTTTGTGTGAATTTGTTTACCATTAATTCTTATAAAAAAGAGGTAATTGAAGACTTAGCTTTAGAGATAATTTCTCATTATTAAATATTTTCTTTTAATTAGGTGAATTTAACAACATTACTCAATATTAAGCATGAATTGCTATGTTTTCTCTTTGAAATTCACTGTACCAGAAATAAAGTTAAAATAAGTGAAATTTATAACCCTAATATTTCCCCTTGAACAAAGTGGAGATAAAATTATTCTGATGTAATGGTCCAAAAAGTATATCATACCTAATGCTCTTCTCCTTGACTCTTACATAAATGTGGTATAAAATTTGGTCTGTGATCTCAGGAGTGGATTAAACGTTCAGCAAACTACATGAATATGTAATTAGAGTGATAAAAGATATCAGCACAGTTAACATTAGATTTTCAGATTCAGATCTTTCTTCTATAACCTCTTTAGATACCTTACCAGAAATCTTTTCAGAGATTTTCCATAAAACCTGGCTTCCCCTCACTACCTAGAATAGTCTACAAATTGCAATAATTCATAGTTCTTACAGAAACCTGTACACATGAGGGGAACTGATGGTTAAATTTAATTATCTTGGTAAATCTGCCTATGATCATCATAGCATTATTCAAAAAAGTCTAGATTGGAAAAACATTCAGCTATTCATCAATGGCAAGATACATAATATGCGACATATCCATAAAATGGAATGTTATACAGCAATGAAAATAAACAAATCACTCTTGTGTGCAATAACATTTCGCTACCTTTTCTGGATCACATCACTCATAATGTTGAGTGATGAAATCTAGAAAAAAAAATATATATGCTACATGATTTTCTTTTTGTAAAGTTTAAAAGCAGACAAAACTAATCTATGGCAACAGAAGCTTGATAGTGCTTTCCTCTGGCGAAGAGAAGAATGGGAAATTCTTGATAGGTAGCAGACAGAGGGCTTTTGAAATGCTCTTAATCTTCTATTTTTTAAACCTGAATTGTGCAAGTGTGCTTACTTTGTAAAACCCCATCAAACCATACACTTAAGATTTGGGTACCTTTCTCCTTGTACATTTCGCTTATTATGCAAAGTGAAATAAGTCAGTCAGAAAGAGCTAAGGACCATATGATTTCACACATATATGTGATATAAAACGCGAACTCAGAGACACAGAAAACAGTATAGTGGTTACCAGAGAGAAAGGGGTGGGGGGTAGTAAAGGAGGTCACATATATGGTGATGGAAGATTATTTGACTTTGAGTGCTGGGTATACAATGCAATATACAGATAATGTATCATATATATGGACCTGAAACCTATATGGCTCTATGAACTAATGTCACCACAATAGATTATAAAAAATTGGATCAAGATGGTGGTGGAGTAAGTGGAAGTTACATTCACCTCCTCTCAATAACAAATTGGGATTACAGCTAAAAGAATAATCAACCTGAATAACCAACTGAAGACTAGCTGAACAGAATTTTTTTTAATTGAATTTATTAGGGTGACATTGGTTAATAAAATTATATAGGTTTCAAGTGTGCAATTCTATAACACAGCATCTGTATACTATATTGTTTGTTCACCACCCAAAGTCAAGTCCCTTTTCATTACTATTTAGTCCCCTTTTACCCCCTTCCACCTCTCCGACCCTCTTTCTTTCTGATAATCACCATACTGTTGTTTGTGCCTATGAGTTGTTGTTTTTTCCTTAATCCCATCACCTTCTTCACCCAGTCCCCGACCCCTCCACTCTGACAGCTGTCAGCCTCTGAATAGAAGTCTTATAGCCAACGATTTACAAAAGAAACATTGAGACTGATATGAAGGATGGAAATACTAAAAAAGCTGACACTGCTCCCACATGCAGTGACTGAGAATCCAGAGGGTATCTCAACTCCTTAAAGAACATGGGGTCTCAAACCTCCTCCAGATTCCCTAGCCCAGAGCACCAGAGTTGGAATGGAGATCACATAACATCTAGCTCTGAAAATCAGTGGCATTCTGTCCACCAGAAGAGACAAGATATTTCTAGAAATTCAGACAACCTCTTAAAGAGCCAACACAAAATCTCACTGTAGCCACTCATCCTGCATTCTGACAGGGTGAGGGCAGCTTAGAATGGACTAGAATCCTAGGAGGAGGGAATAGCTTGTGTAGTGCCAGGGAAAGAGCTGAAATAACAACCACCATGGTCTTGTTACTGAGTTCCTCTCCCATACCATTTACAAATGCCATTTTTGTTGGGTTGAGCACTCCCCTCCATGCAGCATAAGCCTGGGAAAATGCAATTGGCCCACCTTCTCAACTCCATCACCCCACCCTGTTGAGTTCATGCTGTGCAGAGGGATCGGCTTCCTGGTGCTGTCTTGTAGAGGTCTATTCAGGCTCAGGAGTATTCAGAAACTGAGTTGTGTAGCTCTGGGGTGGGAGCCATTTCCCCACCTTCCCTTAAACCTGACTGGTGTTGACCCCTCAGCAGAGACAGCTGGCCTCACCTTCCAGACTCTCATCATCTTGCATCCTGACTCCTGGACCCCCACCCCAATCCTCACTCTAAAAACCTCCTGAGACCCTTTTAAACCACAAGAGTCCATGGGCACATGGCAGGAAGCAGGTGGCTGGCCTTGGTGTACCTTGGGACTTTTTCTGATTTGCCTCAGACCCAGCACTAGTACTGAGTTCCAATTTGTATCAAATCAGTTATTTGGAAAATAAAGTAGCAGAAAACATACCCCCCAAAAAATTTTAAAAAATTAAGATAGTATAAGGTACTTTTGAGACAACATGAAGCATAACAATATCCTAAATACAATAGTACAGAAGAAGAGAGTGAGCTAGGGATTGAGAACCTATTTGAAAAAATAATAACTGAACACTTCCTTAACCTGGTGAAGTAAAAAGACAAAGAAGTCCAGAAAGCACAGAGAGTCCCAAGTAAGATGAACAAAAAGAGGCCCACAGCAAGACGTGGCATAACGAAGATAGCAAAGATTAGAGACAAAGAAAGAATTGTAAAAGTAGCAAGACAAAGACAGTTAGATGCAGTCAAAAAAGTTTCCATATGACTGTCAGAGTATTTCTTAACAGAAACATTTAAGGCCAAAAGTCACCAAGACAAAATATTCAAAGAGATAAAAAACAAGGAAAGCAAGGACCTACGATCAAGACTACTCTACAAAGCAAGGCTATCATTTAAAATAGAAGAATACATAAAGATTTTCCCAGACAAGAAAGAGCTAAAGGAGTTCATTATCACTAAACCAATATTACATGAAATGTTAAAGGTATTTTTTCAAAAAGAAAAAGCAGAGAAACATGGTTACAAAAAAATAAAATACCAGTAAACATGTACCTATCAATAATCACTTTAAATGTAAATGGCATAAATGCTCCAATTGAAAGACATAGTGTAGCTGAATGGATAAGAATACGAAACCCATATGTATGCTATCTTTAATAGCCCCACCTCAGAATGAAACATACACACAGACTAAAGGTAAAGGGACGGAAAAAAGTATTTCATACAAATGGAAAGGAAAAAATCTGAGGTAGTAATACTTAAATCTGAGTGGAAATAATAAGATACAAAGAAAGATACTACATAGTGATAAAGGATTGGCTTCCGGCTGGGAAGGAGGCATAGGTAAATATACTTTGCTTCCTTGCACAACCAAAAGAGGGTTAACAACTAATTAAAAAAAACAACAACACAGAACTGTCAGAAAATTGAACTGTATGGAATTCTGATAACCAAAGAGTTAAAGAAGAAACATTCATCCACACTGGTAGAAGGGGAAGAGACTGGGCTCTTCCCAGGGCTGAGAGTACACATGGCAAGGTGATGGCTGGCAGACCGGGCTGTCCCACATTCGTGTGCAGATAAAATGGGAGGAACAACTGGGGAGTGAGACCATCCATGCAACCCAGAGTTACAGCTTGAGGAAATAAAGCCTCAAAAGCTCTGGCTGTAAAATCCTGTGGGGGGTTGTGGCAGCAGGAGAAGCTACCAGTCTCTATAAAAGAGTCCATTGGTGGGGCCCACAGGGTCCTAGAATTTACACAAGTCCACCCACCCAGGAATCAACACCAGGGCAGAACCTCAAAGGGTACAATTCACTTGTAGGTAGTGGGGGAAGTGACTGAAAGTCGGGTGAGAGCTGCACGCAACATTGTTCCCTCTCTGACCCCTTTCACACATACAGTGGGTTGCCACATCTGGAGAATACATTAGGGTCTGCCCCTTACAAGTTAGCAGGTGTGCTGAGATATAGAAATATGGCCCAAATGAAAGAACAGATCAAAACCCCAGAAAAAGAACTAAGCAAAAAGTAGATAGACAACCTATCAGATATAGAATTCAAAACACTAGTAAGCGGGATGCTCAAAGAAATAATTGAGTACAGCCACAAAATCAAGGAAGTAGTGAAGGTTATACAAAGTGAAATAAAGAAAAATATATATGGAACGAATATTGAAAGGAAAGAAACCAGGACTCAAATCAATGGTTTGGAACTAAAGGAAGAAATAAACATTCAACCAGAACAGAATGAAGAAACAGGAATTAAAAAAAAAAAAGAGGAGAGGCTTAGGAACCTCTGGCACAGCTTTAAACATTTCGACATCTGAGTTATAGGGATGCCAGAAGGAGAAAAGGAAGGGTAAGAAATTGAAAACTTATTTGAACAAATAATGAAGGAAAACTTCCCCAATCTGGTAAAGGAGCTAGACATGCAAGTCCAGGAAGCTCAGTGAGTCCCAAATAAGTTGGACCCAAGGAGGGACATACCAAGACACATTATAATTAAATTACCTAAGAATAAAGATAAGGAGGGAATCTTAAAAGCAGCAAGAGAAAAAGAGAGAGTTACCTACAAAGGAGTTCCCATAAGGCTATCAGTTGGTTTCTCAAAGGAAACTTTACAGGCAAGAAGGGTCTGGAAAGAAGTATACAAACCATGAAAGGCAAGGACCTACATCCAAGATTACTCTATCCAGCAAAGCTATCATTTAGAATGGAAGGGCAGATAAAGCGCTTCCCAGATAAGGTCATGTTAAAGAAGTTCATCATCACTAAGCCCTTATTATATGAAATGTTAAAGGGACTTATCCAAGAAAACAAAGGAGATCAAAACTATGAACAGTAAAATGACAATAAACTCACAACTATCAACAACTGAACCTAAAAAACAAAAGCCAAACAAAAACTAAGCAAACAACTAAAAGATGATCAGAATCACAGAAATGGAGATCACATGGAGGGTTATCAGCAAGAGGGGAGGAGAATGGGGGAAACATACAGGGGCTAGGAAGCATAGTTAGTAGGTACAAAATAGACAAGGGGAGGTTAAGAATAGTATAGGAAGTGAAGAAACCAAAGAACATATATGTACAACCTATGAACATGAACTAAGGGAGGGGGGAATACTGAAAGGAATAGGGGTACTGGGCAGAAGGGGATAAAGGAGAGGAGAAAAATGGAACAACTGTAATAGCACAATCAATAAAATATACTTAAAATAGGAAAAAAATAAAATGCAAGAGTTGAAGTAGAAAAAAATTATAAAAGGATTAATACAATAAAAGGATATAACCCTTATAATTATTTATGCAACCAATATAGGAGCACCTAAATATATAAAGGAAATCATGATGGACATAAAGGAAGAAGTCAACTGTAATACAGTCATAGTAGATTTTAACACCTCATTGACATAATGGACAGAAAACCAACACAGAAACATTGGTCTTAAATGACACACTAAACAAGATTAATTTAATTGATATTGCCAGAGCATTCACCCCAGAACAGTAGAATACACTTTCTTTTCAAGTACACATGAAAATTTCCTAAGATAGGCTACATGTTAGGACATGAACAAGTCTTAATACGTTTAAGGAAGTTAGAATCATATCAAGCATCTTCTCTAACCACAATGGTATAAAATTAGAAATCAATTGCATGAAAAAAACTGAGAAACAAACAAATACATGGAGGCTAAATGACATGTTAATAAACAATGAATGAGTTAATGATGAGATAAAGGAAAAAAATCAAAAGATACCTTTAAATAAATGAAAATGGGCAAACAACAAGCGAAAATCAGTGAGACATTGCAAAAGCAGTCTAAAAGAGGATTTCATTGTATTGCAGGCTTACCTCATGAAACAAGAACAATTTCAAATAAATAATCTAACCTCAAACATCAAGAAACTAGAAAAAACAAAACCCAAAGTGAGTACAAGAAAGGAAATAATAAAGATCAGAGCAGAGATAGAAGAAACGGAGTCAAAAAAGCTATATAAAAATCAATGAAACTAAGAGCTCTTAGTTTCTATTCTATTTCTTTGAATAGATAAACAAGATTAATAAAAATTTAATTAAACTCATCAAGATATAAAGACAGAGGACCCGAATAAATAAAATCAGAAATGAAAGAAGAGAAGTGACAACTGACACCAGAGAAATATTGTACAAAGCATTATTAGAAAACATTACAAGAAACTCTATGTCAACCAATAGGACTATCTGAAATAAATGGATAATTTTTTAGAAACATACAATTTTGAAAACCGGAATAAAGAAAAAATATGGAATCAGAAAAGACCAATTACAATGAATGAAATTGAAACTGTAATTAAAAAACCTTCCCCAAAATCAAAAGCCCTGGGCCTGTTGGCTTCGTAGGTGAATTTTACGAAACATTCAATAAAGAACTAAGACATATACATCTTAAACTATTCCCAAAAAATCAGGAGGAGGGAAGACTCCCAAGCTCATTTTATGAGGCCTATATTTTCCTAATTCCAAAACCTGATAAAGACACTACAAAGAAAGAAAATTATATGTCAATATCCATGATGAACTTGGATGCAAAAATCCTCAGAATAATATTAGCAAGCTAAATCCAGCAATACATTAAAAAAGATCATACATCATGATCAAGAGTGATTTATTCCTGGGATACAAGTTTGGTACAATATCTACAAGTCAAATAATGTGATACACCATATAAAGCCAATGAAGGATTAAAAAAATCACATGATCATATAAATAGATGTAGAAAAGCTTTTGACAAAATCTGCACCCCATTTATGATTAAAAACTCTCAGCAAAATGAGATTAGAGAGAACAAGTATTAATATATAAAGGCCATATATAACTAACTCATAGCTAACTTCATATTCAATGTGGAAAAATTAAATGTATTTCCTTTGAGATCAAGAAGACAGGAGTGTCTGTTTTCACCACTCTTATTAAACATAGTACTGGAAATATTATCCATAGCAATTATACAAGAAGAGATAGAAACCATCCAAGTTGGAAAGGAAGAATTTGAACTCATTATTTGCAGATAACATAATACTATATAGAGAAAACCTTAAAGATTTCACCAAAAACGACTACTGAAACTAATAAATTCAGTAATGTAGCAGTATACAAAATAAATATCCAGAAAATTAGTTGCATTTTTATACACCAATAAAGAACAATCAGAAAGGGAAACTAAGAAAACAAACCTTTTTTATTTTGTTGATGGTTTTCTTTGAGTGGGAGAATATATTTGTTGATACACCTAATAAGGGGTTAATATCCAAAATTCATAAAGAACTTATAAAATCCAATACCAGAAAACAAAGAAGCAATCAAACTTGAAAATGGGCTATGGACCTGAATAGATATTTCTCCAAAGAGGACATACAGAGGGCCAATTGACATATGAAAAGATGCTCAATGTCACTAATAATCAGAGAAATGAAAATTAAAATCACAATGAGATATCACCTTATACCAGTCAGAATGGCTACAATCAATAAATCAACAAAGAACATGTGCTGGTGAGGATGTGGGGAAAAGGGAACCCTTTTGCATGTTGGTGGCAATGCAGATTGGTGCAGCCACAGTAAAGCAGTATGGAGACACCTCAAAAATTAAAAATGAAACTGCCTTATGACCCAGTGATTCCCCACCTGGGAATTTATCTGAAGAAACCCAAAACTCTAATTTGAAAGAATATGAGCACCCTTATGTTCATTGCAGTATTATTTACAATCACCAGGATAGGGAAGCAGCCCAAGTGTCCATCAGTAGATGAGTGGAAAAATCAACTTTTGGATATTTACACAATGGAATACTCCTTGACCATAAAAAAGAAGAAAATTTTACCTTTTGCAGCAGCATGGATGAACCTGGAGATCATTATGCCAAGTGAAATAAGCCAGTCAGGGAAAGAGAAATACCATGTGATTTCACTTATATATGGAATCTAATAAACAAAATGAACAAATATGCAAAATCTAGAGAGACTCATAGAGAGCAGACTGACAGCTCTGTGGGGCAGGGGTAGGATGTAGAGGTATCAAGCAAAAAGGAAAAAGGACTCATGGACATGGAAACAGTGTAGTGATTTGAGAGCAAGAGACTATAAGGGGGATAAATGGTAATGGAAAAATATTGTAAAAATAAATTAAGAAAACAATCTCATTTAAAATTGCATCAAAAATAATAATAAAATACCTTAGAATAAATTTAACCAAGGAGTTAAAAGATTTGTACTTGGAAAATTGTAAGACACTGAAAAAATAAATTGAACATACAAATAAATGGAATCATGTACCTGGCTCAAGGCTAGGAATAATTAATATCATTACAATGTTAATACTACCTAAAGCAATGTTTATCTTCAATGAAATTATTATCAAAATACCAATGTCATATTTCATAGAACCAAAACAAATAATCCAAAAATTTATGTATAATCACAAAAGACCCCAAATATCCACAATAATCTTGAGAAGAAAGAACAAACTGAGAGGTATCCTGCTACTTGATATGAAACTATACTATGAGGCTTTAGTAATCACAACAGCATAGTACTGGCATAAAAACAGGCATAGTTCAATGGAACAGAGTAGAGAGTTCAGAAATAAACCCATGCTTATATGGTCAATTAATCCTTTACACAGGGAGGCAGGAACATTCAGGAGGTGAAGATAATCAAATCAATAAATGGTGTTGAGACAAATGGACAGATACATGCAAAAAATGTAACTAGGCAACCTTCTTACACCAAATACAAGCATAAATTCAAAATGGGTTATAGAGGTAAATTAAGATCTGAAACCATAAAAATCCTAGAAAAAAACATAGACAGTGAAATATCAGGAATTTTTTCTTAGCAATATTTTTTCTCTGCTATATCTTCTCATGCAACAGAAATAAAAGAAAAACAAGTGGAACATCAAACTGAAAAGTTTTTGCACAGCAAAGGAAATGATCAACAAAATTAAAAGGAAAGCTATTGAATGGGAAAACATATTCAGCAATAATACTTCCCCAAAGTGGTTAATATCCAAAATCTATAAGAACTCATACAACTGGGCACCAAAGAAACCCAACAATATGATTTAAGAATGGTCAAACCACCTGAATAGACCTTTTTCCAAAGAGGACATATAGATGGTCAATAGACATATGAAAAGATGCTCAACATCACTAATCATCAGAGATGCGCAAAATGCAAATTATAACCACAATGAGATATTACCTCACAACTGTTGGAAAAACCATTATCAATAAATCCACAAATGACAAATGTTGGCAGATATGTGGAGAAAAGGGAACTCTCATGCACTGTTGGGGGGAATGCAGACTGGTGCAGCCACTGTGGAAAGCAGTATAGAGATACCTCAAAAAATTAAAAATGGAACTGGCTTATGTTCCAGTGATTCCACTTCTGGGTATATATCCAAAGAAACCCAAAACACTAATTCAAAAGAGTACATTCACCCCTATATTCAGTGCAGTATCATTTACAATAGTCAAGATATGGAAGCAACCCCAGTACCAATCAATTGTCATGGAAAAAAAAAGTGGTGTGTATACATAATGGAATATTACTTGGCCATAAAAAAGAATGAAATCATTTTAAAATACATGGATGGCCCAAGAGAGTATTTTGCTAAATGAAAAAAGTCAGTCAGAGAAAAATAAATACCATATGATTTCACTTATATGTGGAATATAAAGAACAATATAAATGAACAAAATGGAAACAGACTCATAAATACAGAGAACAGACTGAAGGTAGCCAGATGGTTGAGGGGTTGAGGGACTGGGTGAAAAAGGTAAGGGGATTGAGAAGTACAGATTGGTAGTTACAAAGAAGTGGTGGAAATGTAAAGTACAGCATAGAAAATATAGTCAATAATATTGTAATAACTATGTGTGGTGCCAGGTGGATACTGGAAATATCAAGGGAACACTTTGTAAAGTATTTGATTGTCTTATCACTATGCTGTACACATAAAACTAATACAAAATAATATTGAATGTAAACTTTAACTGAAATAATATTTTTAAAAGGCAGTTAAAATAGAACATGAATCCTAGACATTATTATTTTTATTATTTATTTATTTATTTATTTAAAAAGGTTTTATTTTTATTTTATTTTTAGAGAGGGGAAGGGAGGATCAAAGGGAATGAAACATCAATGTGTGTTTGCCTCTTCTGCACTTCCTACTGTGGATCTGGCCTGTGACCCAGGTATCTGCTCTGACTGGGAATTGAATTGGTGACCCTTTGCTTCACAGACCAGCACTCAATTGACTGAACCACACCAGCCAGGGCTATTTTTATTTTTTATTGTTGTTCAATTACAGTTCTCCCATATTTTTTCCTGTGGCTCTCCCCTGCCCCACCCACCCTGTCTCCACCTACTCCCCACAGTCAGTCTCCACCCTGCTGTCCATGCCCATGAATTTCCTTAAAAAACTAAAGATGGAGCTTCCTTTTGACCCAGTGATTCCACTGCTGGGATTATACCCTAAGAATCCTGAAGCACCAATTCAAAAGAACCTATGCACCTCAATGTTCATAACAGCATTATTTACAATAGCCAAATGCTGGAACCAGTCTAAGTGCCCATAAGTAAATGAGTGGACATTATTATTTTTTAATGGGTAAATTGCAAAATCTTAAAGTGCCACAAAGCTGTGAGAACCTTTCCTTACAATATTGATAGTTTTGCAAAGGAAGCTGGAAAAATCCTAAAGCCTGATAGGAATGTCTTATTGCCTAGAACACCTAAAGGTTTACTAATAAATTCTTACATTTCTATCATCTCTTATATATCAATTCAAAACTGTGCTATTTGTATTTGAATGCTACATTACCACTCATTGATTAAAATATCTTTTTAAAATATATTTTTTATTTTTCAGTTACAGTTGACATTCAACATTATTTTATATTAGTTTCAGGTGTACAGCATAGAGGTTAGACATATATATATATATATATATAGACATAGACATAGATATATAATTTATGCAGTGATCCTCTGATAAGTCTAACACCCACCAGGAACCATACTTAGTTATTACATTATTATTGACACTATTCCCTAAGCTGTATTTTACATCCCTATAAAGGACCCATTGACAAAGCCAAAGTGGGGTAACATTGAGGGTAGGAGGTGGGTGTGGGTGTGGCAGGGGAAGAGGTGGCAGGCAAATGGAGACAACTGTGTTTGAAGAACAGTAAATTTTTTAAAAATACCTTAGTATTATTGCATTCTAGACATATTTTTTGTAAAAATAGACTTTTCCATTTGAAATAATCTTTATTTTCATTGTCAGATTAAAAACCATGCATTTTTATTTTAAAATGAAAAAGTACCAAGACTCAGCACTTTTGCAAACTGCTACAAGAAAAGCATAATAAAGGAGTCTCCTTTTGCTCTTGATGTGAATACAAAGGTACTTGATGTTGAGCCACAGCTGACACATAATGGCATACACATGATATGAGCAGAAAATAAACTTTTGAAGTAAACTTAGGTTTGGCAATTTTTATTATATATATATATCATATAGAACAATTTCTGTTTCTTTTATATGCTTTGCAATATGTAAGGTAGGAAATGTGTTTCTATAATCACATTTGTGTTGTCTTTCTTTGTATGAGATTTTTTTAATTGAATATATTGGAGTGATACTGGTTAATAAAATTATATAGGTTTCAGGTGACACTGAGTTGCTCTTAATAAGTTGCTTTAAAATATTTATTTTTTAATTGAAATAATTAAAAATTGACATAATTTTGATGAGTTAATTTGAATGCATGGAATCTGTCATTATCTCTTCAGCCTATAGATATTCCCTGGAATCTTGTATATTATTTGTCATACAAGTAAATATTGATGAAAGGAATGGACATTGAAAACTAGTAGAGCAAAATACCAAGTTTTTAAATTCTGTAATGAAGGATTTTAAATATTATATGATATATTTAGTCTGATATGAACTTGCTTATTTGGTACTAATAATATAAAAAGGTTACACCATTTTCAGCCTAAAATATAGAACCAATGGCTTCATTTTCTTGTATGAGGTCATACCTTTGAAAGAACATGAACGAAGTGCAAGAGACCATCGTTACTAATCCCCAGAGTATCTTTAATCACTAAGCAATCTGTAGGTAATTCATTGTCCTTGATTCAAATCAAAGTAATTATATTATTACAGTGTAATATTTTTAAAATCATCTGACACAATTTATAATTACATAATGGCTTACTGCAATACATTTTTCCCCAAAAATCATTAAAATAAACTCTTGATTTTCCAGGCATTGTTTTAGTATGAATATTTAACAAATAAAGTAAAAATTAAATATTATTAATTAGCTCTCTTCAACCTTCCTGTTGGTTTTCTGTGTTGATGATCAAATAAGATCCTGGAGTAAACTGTATTATTAATGCTAAAAACAAAAACAAAAATTCACTCTATTAACTGAATTTCCCCAGTTTCCTACTCAGGTTAGAGCATAGGTTTCTCACAACCTAGAAAGAAATACCTCATATAGAATTCTGGGGTGAAAAGTTGCTCCACTCTCATATTTCTTAGGATAATAGATCTCTAAACTTATAATCCATCAATTCTTTGTGGATCATTTACAATATTTCTTGGGCTCTCGACTGTATAAAAGTATTTTCATGACCTCAAATAACTTACATAGATATTTATGGTTGACTCCTTTACTGGGGACTGCTTAGACATAGAATTGGACACATTCTGAGAAGAGCAGGTCACATCCTTTAGAATCATTCTCTGAAAGAGTATGTCTTGAGAGAAACAGTTTTCAAAGTCCAGCCCATTTATACATGGTTTGGCATCCCTTGTACAACCCTGCCTAATGGCCACTATACCTGTGCATGAATACTCCAAGATGTAACTAATTCCAATATTGAAAACCTTTAATTATTAGAAAATCTTCCCTTAAGTTGAGCTGAAATCTGTCTTTATGTAGTTTCCCCCCATTTAAGCCTGATTATAACCGTGGCCAAAACAGAACATCACATCCTTACACATAATGTCCTTCTAAACATGTGAAGAACTTCCCAGTTTCTTCAGCTCTTCTTAATATACAATAGTTTTAAGGTTATTTTAAATCATCATTGTTTCTGGACATAGATTGTTTTTCCTTGTCTTCAAGCATAGAGTCTAGATAAGTCAAGACGGAAAAAGTTAAGAACTATATGATTTCACTCATATGCTGAAAGCAACAAATAAACAAGAAAAACAAACAAAAATGCATAGAAACAGACAACAGTATGGTGCTTACCAGAAGGAAGGGGGTGGGAGGATGGTAAGGAGTCAAAGGGATCAAATACATGGTGATGGAAGAAAATTTGACTTTGATTGATGGGAACACAATGCAATATATAGATGATTAATCACTTAATTGTGCACTCTAAACCTATGCAATCTTATTAATCAATGTCTCCCTAATAAATTTAATTTCAAAAAAGAATAGAGTAGAAATAAGAGAGTTTTCCATATGTGACCTGACCAAGACAGAGTAGAATGTGTACATTATATTACTTATTCTAAAGTTTTATTTATGGATAAAATTTTATATCATGTTAGGTTTTCTGATCATCTGCATATCTCTGTTGTCATATACATTCCACTAGAACCAGCAATTCTGAATTTTTTTAGTGTGAGTGTGTATTTCTTCTCTTTTTTTGTTTTATATTGATAAAGTTGTATTTTTCTTTGTCTTATAACCTCAAGCATAAACTTTTCATTTTTCCCTGTGGAAAAAGTCAACCTCTTAGCTTCCTAATTTTAGAACTTAACATATTATACTTCCTAATTTTGTTTCATTCCCCATTTTCTTCAGAAACTACTGATATTATTACCCATTCATAAAATAATGTTTATAACAAAATCCCTCAATGCACCAGCTCATTATTCTAGCTATGAAAAAAATAACCACTAGATTACCAGCCAGAAAACACTGGATTTGAATTTGTCTAAATCCAGCTTAATAACTATTAATATATATTTTCTTATATTTGAACTGATAATTGTGCTGCATATCCTGCCTCTTCAAAAGATATTTTTGGAAGCAAAGGCGATATTGTTTGTAAAAAGGCTATAAAGAGAACAAAATGCTACATATAAATATGTGAACTATTGTTATTAATGATATATTTTAGCCTATATTAAAAGTCATATTGATTCATTTCCCAATAATGTGACAAATTGTTTGGTATTTCGCAGAGAGATAGTTTATAACAACTTTATACCATATAACACTATGTACCAAAATTTATATGCTCTTCTAAATGAAAGCCTATCAAACTGAATAACACACAGATACCAGAGCACTGAATAGGGCAACAGGAATGATTAATTCTTCCAAAGCAGAAGCACTATGCTGACAAGGCAGTGGTAAATTTGCATTTTTATAATCCTTTCACATTTGTAATTTTGAGAATTCTGGTATCTATTCTAAACACTTTCTTCCATTCATATTTTTAAATGCATGAGATGTCATTTGATTACTCTGATTAATGAGTTTTATTCTGATTATATTTTTCAATATATATACTTTAAATATCTAATTTGAATATTTTCTTAGTTTCTATTTTTGTACTCAGTATCACATAAAGTGCACAGTTAATATATATGTAAGTGGGAGTAGAAGATCCAAATTTTAAAAAAACACTGAGGTGATATTTTTCCAGGGTGGGGTGTTTTAAAATGTGACTATATCATATAGTACCACAAATTACGTGTGCACGTCTGTGTGTGTATGTGTGTGTGTGTGTGTGTGTGTGTGTGATGTTTGTATGTATGTATATGGATTTTTAACTTGACACCTGATCATCCAAATGGTTATCTACAAGGAAGGCAGTCCTTTCTCTACTCCAACACAGAACCATTCAAGAATAAACCGTAGAAAGCATAACTGCTATCAAAATGTATGGCACTTAACAGGGATACTAGTAGCATAAAATCAGAGATGAAAAAACCACAGAGGGATAGGGGAAGCTCATTAGGAGCATAGCAAGAACAGCATGAGAGGGGAGGCATCTACAGGCTTAGAACAGACAAAAGCAGTAGATAGCTGTGGTAAGAGAAAAACACCAGTGTTTTACTGCTGTCTGCTGGAAGGGTAAACTAAAAAGAAATATAGTGCCCTGACCAGTGTGGCTCAGTTGGTTGGGTGTCACCCTGCAAAATGAAAGTTCGCCGTTCAGGACACGAGCCCAGGTCGGGGCATGTTGGAGAGGCAACCAATCAATCGATGTTTCTCTCACATTGAGTTCCTCTCCCCTCTTTCTCCCTCACTTCCCCTCTCTCTCTAAATATAAATAAATAAAATCTTTAAAAAGAAACATATGACAGTGCAAGAGTGCAGAAAAAGAAAGAATGTCTCATGAAGATTTACAGAGAAGGCTAATAACATAATTACATAATAAGGCTAATAACAGAATGTGACATTAATTAAATTTGAGGAGGAGTCCAAAGGCTCCTGTAATACACATATGAAGCACATATAAAGCAAAGGGTAAAAGGCAGAAGATAAGAAGATAACTATTATCTTTACCTAGTTATCATCCTCACTCCCACCGTAATCTAAGAAAAGTCCCACATGAATATTTATAATGAGTTGAAATAGCAAACTTACCTATTTTTAAATATGTTTATAATCTTTCCATGGCATGCTTAAATTAATCCCAATTCCCTTTTAGTTTGAAATTTCAATTACAAAGTCATAATTGGAGATTGTGTAGAATAAAAGTACCTAAATTTAGCTTGAACATATGAACCATCTGCTCACTAGACAGACTATTTGTTACTGAAACACCTGTACTCTAGCAGACTCAGAGGGAATAAGGAGGGCTTATATATTAATATCTTTCTTAGAATATGATTATAGATCATAAATTTTAAAATATTTTCTCTTCCATAATTCCCTTAACATTTAATAGTCCTCAGAAATCTATGTGTAGTTCCACTTTTCTCCTCATTCTACTTCCCCAAACTGTCCCCTCCAGAACATTAGACTGACATTATCAATGATAGCACATCACTGCTGGATGTTCCACTGGCACCTACATTCCAAAAGTCCAAGAATAATTTCATTAAATTCCTCCACACTTCTCCTACATTATTCCATTGCTTGCATTCTCTATTTCACTTGAAATTCTCATCACTGTTCTTGTTTCCCTAGCTATAAACTTCAGTGTCATTTTAACTTTTCTCTTTGCTTTACCTTACAATGAATAGGTCACCCTTTTTGTAGAATTGATCTTCTCCTCTTCATACCTGTTACTACTATCATAATTTGGGCCTTCAATATCACTTGCTATTGTGCAAATTTCTAATTGCAATCCCTACCTTGGGACTCTTCCATTTTAATACTTTTTCTATAATGCTGTCAGAGGTCTCTCTAAAATATGATCATATTATTCCCTGGTATGGTATATTTCAACTGAGCCAGACTCCCCATGGTATCATACAAAGGCCTGTGCACTTTAACTACTATGTTACCTTCCAAGCCCATCTCCTACAATTTATATTTTCTTTTTTAATTTTTATTCTTAATTTAAGTATATATTATTGATTACGCTATTACAGTTGTCCCAATTTTCCCCTTTGTGCTCTTCCTCCCGGTAACCCCCTTCCCTCCAGCAATCCCCCATTTAGTTCATGTCTATGGGTCATGTATATATGTTCTTTGGCTTCTCCATTCCCTATACAATTCTGAACCTTCCACTACCTATTATGTATCTACCTGATTATGCTTCTTAGTCCCTGTACTTTCCCCCCATTCTCCCCCTTCCCACTACCAGTTGATAACACTCCAAATGTTCTCCATATCTATGATTATGTTCCTGCTTTTGTTGTTTGCTAAGTTCATTTTTGTTTTACTTTTTTAGATGCAGCTGTTGATAGTTGTGAGTTTGTTGTCATTTTAATGTTCATAGTTTAAACCTTCTTCTTTTTCTAAAATAAGACCATGTAACATTTCATATAACAAGGGCTTGGTGATGATGAACTCCTTTAGCTTTACTTTGGAAAGCAATTTATCTGACCTTTGATTCTAAATGATAGCTTTGCTGGATAGAGAACTCTTTGTAGGTCCTTGCTTTCCATCAATTTGAATACTTCTTGCCAGTCCTCACCTGCAAAGTTTCTTTTGAGAAATCAGCTGATAGTTTTATGGGAAATCCTTTGTAGGTAAATGTCTGCTTTTGTGTCTTGCTGCTTTTAAGATTCTCTCTTTATCTTTAAACTTTGGCATTTTAATTACGATGTGTCTTGATGTGGTCCTCTTTGGGTCCAACTTCTTTGGGACTTTCTGTGCCTCCTGGACTTGTATGTCTATTTCCTTCACCAAATTAGGGAACATAACTTTCATTATTTGTTCAAATAAGTTTTCAATTTCTTGCTCTTCCTCTTCTCCTGGCACCCATATTATTTGGATGTTGGAATGTTTAAGTTGTCCCAGAGATACCTAACCTTGTCCTCATTTTTTGAATTCTTGTATCTTTACTCTGTTCCTGTTGAATGTTTATTTATTTCTTATGTTCCAAATTGTTGATTTGCACCCCGGCTTCCTTCCCTTCAGGGGAGGTTGCTTTCCTGTGGATTTTTAAAAAAATTTCATTTAGTGTAGCCTTCATTTCTTCCCTAGGCTATCACCATATTCAATGAGATCCCTGAGAGTTCTGACCACCAGTGTTTTGAACTCTGTGTCTGATAGGTTGGTTATCTCCACATCACTTAGTTCCTTTTCTCAGGTTCCGTTTTATTCCTTAATTTGGGTCATATTTCTTTTATTTACTTTTTGTATATTTTATTGACTGCGCCATTACAGTTGCATCATTTTTTGTCCCCTTTATCCCCTCCATCCTGCACCCAAAAGATATAAAAAACTGACATGACTCCACTCCAGGAAGCCAAGCAATCCAGTTAAAAATGGGTAAAGGACCTGAACAGACACTTCTCCAAGGAGGACATACAGGGGGAATATAGACATATGAAAGGATGCTCAGCATCACTAGCCATCAGAGAGATGTAAATGAAAACCACAATGAGATACCATTTCACACCAACCAGAATGGCCATCATAAACAAATCAACAAACAACAAGTGCTGGTGAGGATGCGGAGAAAGGGGAAGCCTAGTACACTGCTGTTGGGAATGCAGACTGGTGCAGCCGCTGTGGAAATCGGTTTGGAATTTCCTCAAAAAACTAAAAATAGAACTGCATTTTC
This sequence comes from Mormoops blainvillei, assembly GCA_004026545.1. Classification (NCBI taxonomy): domain Eukaryota; kingdom Metazoa; phylum Chordata; class Mammalia; order Chiroptera; family Mormoopidae; genus Mormoops; species Mormoops blainvillei. Next base: position 685 of record PVJD01014095.1, on the reverse strand, counting down.
ACCCAGCAAGTCTACTGCTGGGATTATGCCTTAAGAATCCAGAAACACCAATTCAAAAGAACCTATGCACCCCAATGTTCATAGGAGCACAATTTACAATAGCCAAGAATTGGAAGCAACCTAAGTGCCTGACAGCAAATGAATGGATCAAAAAACTATGGTACATTTACACAATGGAATGCATCTCAGCAGAAAGAAAGAAAGAGCTACTCCAGGTTGCAACAGCTTGGATGGAACTGGAGAGCATTATGCTAAGTGAAAAGAGCCAGGCGGTGAAAGACAGATACCATATGATCTCACCTATAAGTGGAACCTAATCAACAAAATAAATAAGCAAGCAAAATATAACTAACAACACTGAAATAAAAAACAAACTTGCAGTATCCAGAGTGGGGATGGGAAGGGGATAACAGGGGCAAAGGAGGGGAAGGGTCTTCAAAGAATATGCATAAAGGGCCCATGGACAAAGTCAAATGGGGGAAGGATGGAGGGTGGGAGGTGGGGAGGGGTGCAGGTGGGGAAACTGGCAGCAGGAAAATGTTGATGTGGGGATGATAGGATGGGGTGCAGGGCAGAGGGGATAAAAGGGAGAAAAAATGAGACAACTGTAATAGTATATTGAATAAAATATACAGAGAAATAATAGATAAATAAATAAATAAATAAATAAATAAATAAATAAAAT
>PVJD01014094.1:0-30733 GCA_004026545.1 Mormoops blainvillei | reverse complement strand
CTTGGAGCTCAGAGGCCTGTGGCCCAACAGTGGTTTGGGGTGAGGAGTGGTGACGCTTTGCTGGTCAGTTAGAGAGAAGGTGGTGTGTGAGCCAGTGGTTGAAGGTGGATGTATCAGCTTTTCCATGGTCCCTTATCTCTGCTTCATTCTGTCCTCATCATCACACAGGGAAGCTGAGGTTTGCCTTGGGCCCTGCAGCGAGTAGGTTGGACACTACGCTGGGAATGGAACAAAGACCCAGCTCCTGGTACAACTGAGCTCTCTTCTACACCCATTTCTACATTTCCCCAGACTCTCTGGGGCCAGAGGAGGGATTCCAAATCTCCTGCTCCAGCCTGCAGGTTCAGGGTGAGCTATGCAGGGTCGTTAAGGAATGCTGGGGAAGGCTACAGTCTGAGGTCCCTCATTAAGCTAAAATTTCTTTTCTTGGGTCCAGCTTTGCCTTCTTCGGTCCCCATTGTAATGAAGGCAGCCTGTGAGTTACCCATTGCATGTCCAGAGCCCAGCGAGCAGGGTTCTAGGTGGCATGTCAGGAGATACTGAGGGCACAGAACCTAGGGAGCGACAGTGGGCAGGGGTGGCAAAGGTAGGCTTTTCTCTAGGAGTCCTTCCTGATCATTCCCCTACTCCCTTCCCTTTGGCTGTCTTGAGGGTGAATAGACAAGTGGGCCTAACTGGGGGACTGAACAAAAATAGGACCTCCACTGGGTCTTCTGTTTATTCAGCCTACCCTCAGATGTAATGGGGAGGAGGTGACAATGTGTCCTTGGCTGGCTGGGGCCTATACTGCCTCACCTCAGAGGCCCACCCCCTCCCAGCACTGAGCCTCATTCCCTAAGAAGTTCAATTAAGTAACCTTGGACCCGGCTCACTTTTAACTCTCAACCATCACCTACCTAGCCAGCATGAGTATAGACATGTACTCATACAGGGATACAGAACTGAGGCTGCACTTGGCACCTATGCCCACAGATCCACAAGCGCCTGCGCATGTGCATGCATGTATACAGGTGTTCGTATGCACTCACCCACAGGCAGGCTCAAATGTGCACACAGACGCTCACCCAATCACCATGCACTTAGATGGCTGCCCACACACATCACACTGTGTCCATCCTGGGTCAGGAAGTGGGGGGCATGGGGGGGTCCTTGGTCAGGGTCACAGCCCAGCTTGTGTGTGGCACTGAGAGTGAGGTTTGAGGTATGGCTGTGACCGCAGCTGCTCAAGAGGGCTGGGTCACAATGGGAGGTGGGCTCTGCCCGGGCATTCACTAACTATTCTGCCCAGTTGGCCCAGTCCTCCAGGCTGACCAGGGCTAGGCATAGGAGATGGGGGAGCAAGAGTGTGGGGGAGGGGCCGCGTCAGCTGTGCTGGCACCGTTTGTGGCTGCTGCCACAGAGGAGGAAGTGGGCTGCCTGTGGTCACTGGGCCAAGGTGCTCGCAGGTTGGCGGGGGTCCTATCAGCTCTTCAGTCCCCCAGAGTGTCCATGCCAGGTAGAAGTGGAGGGCTGGAAGGCAGAACGGTACTTCTCCTGGAGTGGTCTGTGTACTTTCCAAGGCCTGCGCCCAGGGGAGAGGCCCGACTGTCCGGGGTGTTTCCGGAGGCTCACTTCCTCCGGGCTGCCCAGGAAGTGGTTTCAGAGTGGGACTGACCAGCCCTCTGCGGCTCGCCCCGCCTGGCCTTGCCTGCAAGGGGAGCAGCGTCTGGCTAGTGGATTAGGCCAACTGACCAGACTTTCCACTGCTCAGGCTGGCCGGACATTGACAAAGGTTCAGGCAGCCCTTTGCCATGAAGCCCTTCACAGTCCCCACAATCCTGGCTCCTCTCTGGAACCAAACCAAGGCTCAGAGCGTTAGATCTGGCAGGCACGGTCCCCTCGTGTGTGAGGGACCATGACCGGCTGTCTCTCTGGGATGAGAAAGCTCCTAGCAGCTGTATGAAGGAACCTGGGCAAGTGGCTTTGATGCCCAGTGCCACGGTTTCTACCTCTGACAAATGAGAGAACGAGAGCATCCACCTTTACGGGGTTGTGCCAGAAACAACAGATAATGTATGCAAAGTAGCTTGCACTGTGTCTGGCACATATTTAGTGTTTAAGGAGTAGAAACTGTAGTTCTGTAAACCACGTAGCACCTGGTTCATGGTAACTGTTCAAAAAACAGCAAGTGGTACTGATGATGGGCTTATTATGTCAGATGGCCCCGCTCTGGCCCCGTGTCACAGGCCCAGGTGGCTGTAGAGCCTGGCTGAGAAGTCAGGTGCCTGGCTTCCTCATGCCCCTTCAATTCTCGCTTCAGAGGCAGTGCTGAAGGGTGGGAGAGTTCCATGGCTTCAGGTTCCATGTCCTCTGAGAAGAGGAGCTCCGGGGCGCGGCTGCTGTGCCCGCCCAGTGGCCCAGCCCCCTCCTGCTCTTCTCCCCCTCGCCCTCTTTCAAAGGGAGACAAATAGATCTCAGGACAAATAAAAGGGAAAGTCAGCCTGAAGCTGCCTGCTGCCCCCTCGGGCCACTGTTGGGTCCCCTCCTCCATTTGCCCCCGCCCACCAGGGCACTGGGCTTGGAGAAGCTGAGCCTGACAATAAGGGGTAGGTGGTAAGCCCCCCTGCCAGCCTGCCTACCCTTCAGACCCTTGGAGTCAGCCTTTGGGCTAGGGGTGGGGCTGGACATCTAGGGCCGATGGAGGCTGGAGGAGTGGGGGCAGCTAGACATGCCCCCTGCACACACATCCTTGACAAATGGCAGTGGACGGCATGGAAATGCAGAAGGTCAGCTTAGTAAGAGTTGGGCTGAGCTTTGACCTTCTCTATCCAGCACCAAGAGGTTGGGTACCTCGGGTGTGGGAGTGGTAATGGCAGGGTAGCTGACAGGTGCCAGGAAGCTGGAGGGCTGGAGGGCTGGAGATTGGCAGTTACTGGGGCGAAGAGTGGGAGTGAGGGCATCCTGAAGGTTTAGGACAGACCTGGATTCAAACTCTTGCTGGATATTTACTGGCTGTACTTTTGAGCCAGGGACTGGACTGCTTTGAGCCTTAGTTACCTCATATGTGAAATGCTCAGGGGGCATCCCTCTGAGACCTGAATGACGAGAAGTAGCCAGGGTGTGTTTTGGGGAAGGGGTCAGAAGACAGAACAGCAAACGCAGGGACCCCTAAGTGGGATGGAACTTGTCCGTGCAGGGAACTGAAAGGGGTCATTGTAGCTGGGGCAGAGGAGTGAAGGAAGGCAGGGGCTGAGGACGTCGGGGAGGTAATGAGGACAGACTGGGTGAGGCAGGCCACGGAGAGGAGTCTGGGCTTGTCATAGAGGAAATGGGAAGCCCTGGGGGCTTAAGCAGGGGGTGAAGAGATCTTAAAAGACCTACCGAGTTGCTGGAGCAAAGGGACTGTGGGGGGCAGAGCAGAGGATGGAGAGTAGTGGGCAGGCAGGTGCAGAGCCTGGGGGAGGGGGGCGGTGCCAAGATAGGGACAGCAGGTGGAAAGAAGGGGAGACTTTTGGATAGACTGCAGAGGCAGAAATGATCATGTTGGTGTGTTAGGAAAGAGGGGAGGAGGAAAATGACCCCCAGGTTTCCGACCCGAACGACTCGGCAAGCACTGGTATTGCTAGGAGATGGCGGGGCACTTGCGTGGGGGAACACCGTAGGTCTGTTCTGGACGTGTTTGAGTACCTCTAGATCATGGTGAGGTCAGGGAGGCAGGTGGGCTCAGGAGGGCCTGGGCCGAAAGCTGGCAGATAGCGTGTACAGCCCAGATTGGGGAGGAGGAGTCAGCAGGCCTTTGGTGGGAGCTCTGGGTACAGGTCCAGATGGCTCTCCCTTGAAGGTTTCTGCCAAGGTGCCCAAGAGGGCAGCTTGTGGTGGCTGAGCCGCTGTTTTCACAACAGCCCCGGAAGTTTTGGATCGTGTCTGTGGCTGTGTTGGCTAAACAGGTGCAGTGGAGCAGCCAGTTGCCAAGGCCTGAGGCTGGATCAGATATCTGCCTGGTGTGGGCTGTGGGTGTTGGGGACTAGAGGGGGAAGACAGGAGGATTGCAAGTTCTTATAGTATCAGGGCTGGAGAAAGCTTAGAAGTATTCATTGTCAAGGTAGAGAAACTGAGGCCCTGACTGGGATCTCCCAGTAGAGTCAAGCTTTCTTTGCCCAGCCCAGGCTCTTCCCAGAGCAGTAGACCAAAGCAGGTCACTGTAGGGCTGGGTGGCTTGAGACAGCCCCTTTACCCACTGACCCAAGAAAGTTTGGAGGCCCCTGTAGTTATCAAGCATAGCTGGGAATGGTACCAGGAGCTGCATTCAACACAACCCTTTTACAGGTGACAACAGTGCACCTTGGCCAAGCTCGCAGGGCACCCAGGGCAGACCAGATCTGAACCAGACCTGTCCGGCCCACACCCAGGGCCCTGATCTCCAATGTTTCTGTTCCTTCCCTGCTGTGGGACAGCACACCACAGTCCTGCCTCTGTCCAGCTTTCTTCTGATCCCTAAAGTGGGAAGGCATCATCTAGTCCCACTCCCCGTGTGGGGGATTGATGGCAAAGGCCTTCGGTGTCTGTCTCGCCTTCTCCTAAACACAAAGATGGTTGTCAGCAATCAGGAGGCCTCTCTGGGTGCACAGGGAGAAGGGCTGAGGAGTAGACTTGGGGCCATCTCGGTGGGGGTTGGTGGAAGAGCCGTTCCCTCCCTAGCCACATAGATGCAAATGCCCTTGCCCCACTGGAGGCCAGACGCGCAGTTCCACGGCTGGAATCAGAAGGCCCCTGTCAGTCTTCCCTGGGGGCTGCCCTGTTGGCCTTGTGGCTTTGGGTGAATTTCTCCACCTATCTTTGTCAGTTTCTGCCCAGTGAGTCTGGAGCTCAGTGGAGATCATGCGTGGGGTACCTGGCATAGCCATCCCCCCGGCAGGGGTTCAAGCCCTCCCCTTCTTCTATATGCCAGGCCTGTGACTGCCTCATCCTCAGCCTTTATTGGCTTCGCCTTAGACAGGTGGGTGGAGTATGCCTACCCAGCAGTGAGCCTAACCCGCCCACTCCTTCCCTGGCCCATCCACTCCTTGTCTGGCACACTTTGGGCCAGGAGGGACTCTCTCCAGCCTCCATCACTGGGGAGGCCCAGCCTGCCTGACACACAGCTGCCCTTCCCTCCCCCTCACCTCCCCAGCCACTGTGCCCCAGGGGCTGCAGTAGAAAAAGCTACATTTGGACTTTCCTAGGAGCAGATCCTAGCCAGGAATGTATGGGTCCTTCTAGGCTTGTGTTTATCTTTGTGCCCATGTGTTCATTATGTGCTGTGGCACCCTATGTGCACATGGACCTCTCCGTGCTGATGAATGCATGAGGCTGTTAAGGTCCTATGTGGTCTGCATGGGCCTGGATGTCTGTCGACATGTGAGTCAGTGAGTCGGGGCATGTTTCTTAGTGTATGTGTCACTGAGTTGTCATAGGAGTGTGTATGTGCCTGTGGCTACAGCTGTTGGTGTGTGTGTCCAACTGCAAGCAGGACCTCCCATGTGTAACTGTGTGTTTGGGTTGGTGGGTGTGCTATGTATGCACATGTGTGTGGTTATTCTGGGAGAGGCCCTGACATGACCCCCCGATCCTGGCTCCTCACAGAGGCCTCCTTGTCCTCAGTCCTGCCATGAAGGGGCCTTTGTTCCTCCCTCAGGGGTACTCGGGGGTTTCTCCCTCTGACTGAGCCAAGGGCTTCCCCGATCCTATGGCTAGCCGAATGACTCAAAACATGTGCCTGGTGTGGGGCTATGCCGCCAAGGAGGTCCTGCCCTGACATGTGCTGGCAGGGACAGATGTGAGCTGATGCCAGCCAGGGTTCCTCTGGCTGGGTGGGCTCACGGCACCACTGCTCATCCCTCAGACTGAAGTCCTCCGTGACCCCCCAGCCAACAGAACCTGCAACCCTCATGCTACTCCAGCCCCTCTCATTCCCTTCTTCCTGCTCACTGTCTGAGCAGTGCTCATACCCTCCTCTGTAATTAGATATTTATGTGACTGTCCCACCAAGCTGTGAGTTTCATGCGTCTGGTGTGTCTTCTCACTGCGGTGCCCGCTGACGGCTTGAGGAGTGCTAGGGGTGACCTGGGGCTGGGTTGGGCCTTCAGAACCTACAGTCCCCACCCTATCATGTGCAGACATCATATGCTTGTGTTTTCCTGGGAAGAGGGCCAAGATCTTTCATTGGTCCTTGAGGTATCATCACCTCTTTTGCAACTGCAGAGTTTCATTCACACTGCCACGCCTCTCCACTGACTCCCATCTGATTCCAGTGGGATGGGATGGGCCCAGCAGTGGAATTTTTGAATGTCCCCAGGACAGTCAGGTGTTCGATTAGGGCTGAGAAGGCCGAGCTAGAGGCAGGGACACTACCCAGACAACAGACCCAAGTCCTCCGCAGAAGCAGGATTGAAGACACCTGTCGAGGGTATCTGCAGGGGCCGTGGTGTCGGGAAGCAGCTGGCTACCTGGAGTGTGAGGAAAGATCCTCACTAGGGATAACCTTTAGAACTATCTGGAAGAGTACATAGGAATTCAGGAGGATATTTTGACTGAGGGCACTGCATATGTAAAAATGGGGTGGCTTGAAAGTGGGACATTCACTTGGAATAGCCAGAGATGAGATACGAGCCGGAGCACAGGCCAGGACCAGGCTTGGCATGGGCTTTTGCCAAGGGCAGTGGGAGCCCTGGAGGTTCCAAGCTGTGGGGAGAATGAATGGGAAGGGGTGAGGAGGGGTGACAGATGGGAGGGGTCCCTGGGGAAAGGGAGGAGAGTGTAGGCAGTGGTTGGTGTGTGTGGGGTGAGGGAGGGAACGGGAAGGATCCCTGGCTGGGGGATGAGGCACCTGTCCCAGGGAGGAGCTGACATAGGGAGCGTCTCCTGCCCTGGGACTTGGCCAGGACCTGAGACTATAGCTGGTCTTCCTCCCTGGACAGAGGTGGACACATTGGGGCTGGGGCACAGGCCTTGGTGGTGGCCTTGGAGGGGTCTTGCAAGCCCTCGCCCTCCCCCGCCACCTGCTCTTCTTGCTGGGCCCATTTCCTGGGTTGTGAAACCCCTGTGGCCTCCTGGACCTGCTTCTTGGGGAAGCCATCCTCTCAGCCAATCTGCTGCCCGCCTGCCTGCCCAACCTGGCAGCTTCCTCCATACCCAGCCCCCTGCCCTGTCGCAACTCTTCCAGGACCAGCCCTACTTCTTCCTGCGGATCGCACTGCCTCTCGCTGTTCTTCCCTCCTAATGCCTGGGTCTCATGTGCCTCCACCCTCCTTCATTTATCCTGCAGGGCCTCTGTGGGCTGGACCTTTGCAGGATCAAGCAGGGCCTGCATCTCTAGGAGGCCTGGCCTGACACCACCGCCACCCAGTTTTGGTGGTGCCTTCCGTGGGCAGGCAGTGGGGCTGCCCCAAGTCTGGGCAGGTGTATGCGGAGAGGGGCGTAGCGGAGGGCCTCCTCTGCTCCTCAGGGGTCTGTTGAAGGGAGCAGACCTCAGATCCACCAGGGGCCTCAGCTGACCTCTGCGCACCTTTGTTTGCCCGACTTCAGCCTGCCACTTCTTGCTTGCCTGGCAGACTTTCTGAGGGGCCCCCCTTCCACGTTCACACACGCTCCAAGAGCCTGGCCCAGGCCTTTCTTTTCAGGCCCCACTTTACTCCTCCGTCCAGTGGGAATTACCCTGTGGCCTGTGAGGCACAATCAAATGCCAGGAAAGGGCTGGCGTGGAGGGCACCAGGTCAGTTCTGCAGACCAGGAGACCCTCATTGTCCTCAGTTTCCCAATCTATAGGGGCATGTCAGCCTCTGAAGGCCCATCTCTTGGCGATATTTTGGCTTGCTAGGTTTTATTTTTCCCCCCTAACAAAATTGTTATCAAACAATTTACACATGGTTGTAGAAACATTCGAAAATGCATTCCTGTTCCTGGTGGTGCCACCCCTCAGGCTGTGTCCCCATACTGCCTCCTTTGCTGGAACACACTCCTGTGCACATGTGTGGCTGTGCACAGCTGTCCTGTGTCCCGGGAGCTCCAGCCAGTGTAGTCACTCTGGTCAGCTCTATGTCAGCCTTGCTTACTGCCCCAGACTGGCTGGGAGCAGGTTTCCATCGCCCTGAGGAGGTACATGCATGCCCTGGCCGGCCAAGCACCGCCTCTCCTTCCCTCCTCACTGCTGGTCTTGGGCAGGGTGGGGAGCAGGGCCAGTGAACCTTTATCCCCTGGGGCCGGAATCCAGTACAGCCAAGACTTACCAAGGTTTTGAGAACTGGAGGCTGGCCAAGCAGCTGGGACAGGAGGAAAGGCAGCAGTTCAGGGGTCTGTACCACCCCCCTCTATATAGAAAAGGAGTGGTCCTCAAGGTCAGGCCGAGGACCAGCCTGGAAGGGCTTGGGTGGGCAGACTCTGATCAAGCACAGGGTGCTTGTCTCCTGGCGTCCTCACCTCGCTGTTTGTTTTCTTCATCCTCCTGAGTGTGTTGTGTGTGCTCCTCCTGGCACATTTATTTCTCTAATTCTGCTCTCTCTTTCCCTTCATCTCTTCCTGCTGGCGTGGTACGCTGGAAAGAATGTGGACCAAAACATCAGGCAGGCCTGGACTCAAACCCTTCCGCCACCTACTGGCTGTGTGATCTCGGGCGAATCACTTGGCCTCTCTGAGCTTGTTTTTTACATCAGTATTTTACTGGACCTACACAGGGATAAAGTATGCTAATGTCGTTACAAGGCTAATCTAGTATGTTGTTGGCCTCAGAAAAGGAGGATCCTTCTTATAAGTGGCAGCGCTGAGATTCACACCCAGACCTTTTGACTCAAAGTCCAGTGCTCTCCGCTTCATTGGGCTGCCTTCGCTGTGGGCTAGAGAAGAAGAATAGAGATAGAGACTAGGAGCCCGCAGGTGGCTGGGAAAGGCCTGGCTGGCCTCAGCTGGCTCCAGGAGCTTGTCTCTGTGGAACCGTGTGTGGGGTCCAGCTCCTGCCACCTCCAGGGCCCTGCAGAGTGGCAGTGAGGCCGAGCCGGTGGCCTTCCTCTGGGGCCTGTGAGCCTGGGCCTATTTGCATGGGGCTATAAATAGTTGGCACACCTTGCCTTTTTGCCGCTCTTTTACCTCCTGGCCTTCCCCACAGTGTTCAGACGTTCTTCGAGGTAGGTGGGTGACTCTGGCTCCACTGTGCAGTGGGGGACGTGGTGTGCAGGGACCCAGGACCTGTCAAGGTCACATAGTGATGGAGGAAGATGCTGGCTCGTGGTGTCTCTCTCCCTCCTGGGGTCTGGCAGTGTAACCAGGGTAGAGGAGGTGGTAGATCCCGGCAGGACTCATGCTCTAGTTTTAGTCCTAGGAAGTTGGGGCTGCATGACCTAACCCTAGGGTTACTGCCAAAGAGCCCCAGGAGGCCTCCCTCCGTGTGGCCCTGCGGCCAGGCGGTACAGGCTTGGGGCTGGGGCTGGGGCCTGCTGTGGTTGTGGTTTCCCCCGCGGCTTCTAGCCATGAGCGGCAGCTGCTCCGAGTGTACCTGCAGACAGCTAGAGGGCAGGCCTCCCGGGCAGCCTGCAGGGCTGCGCTCTGCCTCACCCTCCCAGGGCTTCTCTGACACCCCCCACTCTCCCCTCCTGCATGTAACCTGGGTGGTCCCCGGCACACCTCCTGCTGGGCACCTGGAGGCAAGGGAAGTCATGGAGTGCACGGGCCGTCTGGGGCTTGGACCCAGGGCGAGGCGTGGGGAGGAGGAGCTGCCAGCGGGTGTTGGGCCCACGCAGCACTGTTTCAGGGTGAGCAGCTCTATGTTCCTGGAGACTTGGTTGGCCTATCTGAGAAGTGGGCTCAGCTATTAGGACTGTCTTCCCAGGCTGTTGGGCGAGTGGAATAGATGCGGTGGGAGATGTGAGCATACTTCATAAACTGAGAAGGGAGGTGAGAGATGGGTGTTGCAAACAAGAAGGGGTGATTAGCATTTAAAGGACTTGACCCTGAGGCCTGTGGGGTTGATGCTGGCTCTTGCCCCACACAAATTCTTATCATGGCAGCCCTATACCAAGGGACCATTCCTCGTCTGGAAGATGGGGGCTGGCTAAGACTCAGAGAGGCCAAGCACCAGCTATCTTGTTGGGAAGCATGAGGCTGAGCCATGTCTGCGGGGCTCAGGCCCAGAGAATGTGGATGCAGATGTGTAGCCAGGTGTATGCTGTGCAGGGACCCTGCCGATCGTCCTGGACCCCCAGGGAGCACCCACCTGGGTACTCCATGTATTGGGTCCTGGGCCAGGAAAAGCGGCAGGAGGGGCATGATGTCCATTTTGCCTGGGGGTATGGGACATTCACCCAGACGCCTATACCCACTCCCAGCCAGGCCAGTGCAGCTCACTCTTCACTTTAGCATTACCTGAGTACACATCATGTGCCACCCGCTCCATGTCCTTGTAGGCACACACCTCTTCACAGCTGTGCAGTCACTCCCACATGCACCCTCACACACACCAACTCACACACTCAGGCGTGGCCCGGCCCGGGGGGGAGCCAGCAGCAGCCCCCAGCTGGCTCCCCCTCCCCTTTCCAGAGAGGTCATGGCAGCTGGCCTGGCTAGGCTCAGCTGAAGGCTTTGGGGCCTGGGCTCTGATGCGAGTTCGCACACCCACTGTCACTCCCTCTGAGTGGGAGCCAGGCCCAGGCAGGGGACATGGTGGTGTCTGCCCCTCTTGGCCCCTCCCGTCTGCTCTGGCTGCTAGCCCCAGAGGACTGGCCAGGCCACTGGGCTGGGCTGCAGGCTGAGATCAGTGTTTTCTGTGAGCTCATCTGGCCTGGGAGCTCCCAGCAGACACAGCCGCTGCGCTGGCTGCCTTGGGGAGGAGCCAGGGGAGCCGTCCCTGGGCGAGGGGGCTGCTGCATGTGTGTACGTACATGTGCGTGGGTAGGAGCGCATGTCTGAGCCCACCTCTCTGCCAGCCTATGTTCAGGATGGAATACGAGTACATATGTACGTGCACGTACAGGAGTAAGTTTGTTCAACCAGGGTTATAGCACACCCTCCCGTGTGGGACCCAAAGCCCTTGTCCAAGTAGATGTATGAGTGTGTAAGTGTGGGCTTGCACGTGTGGGCATCCTTCATGAATGACAGCCCGCAGGACGCTCAGGGTCATCTCCTGTAGTGACCCTTGATTTGAGGAACGTGAGGAATGGGGAGTGTGGGCCAACCTGTGTGGTTTAAAAAGCAAATTCAGTGTGACATTGAACATTAAAATAGTTTTATATTTGGAAATGATTTGCTTGAAAGTGCAGGCAGTCTTCCGGGAAGGCAAGAGGCCCCTGACCTCAAGGGTCTCAGGTTCAGAAGGGTCAGGACACTGATGTGGGTGGGGCATTCCAGTGCCCTGGCTGCTGAACGAAGTGGGTGCTTTTTCACTGGAACCCCAGCTTTAGATTCTGGCTTGGCCTCACAGTGTCAGTTCCCTCGTCCGAAAAGTGGGGGTGGTCATCTTCTCTCTTCTTGTCTACCTGGGAATTTAAGAGCAAAAAATTTTGAAAACTAAGAGGGCTGTGTGGGACAGGGTGTGGGGAGGAGGGGGCACTGTCCTTCACAGCGTGGCCAGCACATGCTGGGTACCAGGCACATAGTAGTAGATGTGCTCGTCTGGGTATTAAAGGAGGCACTGAATGACTTTGCAAATGAACAACTAGAGGGTCACAGACTCAAATGCCCCCAGGATCCAGGTAGGTTTTGGAGAGGCATGAAAAGGGTCCCTGCCTGGAGTGGACCGGCAGGGGTGCCTGTCCAAGGGGGCTATGCCAGCCAGCTCTTGCCTGATGTCCCACCTTCTAGTTTTACCCAGGATGCCACAAATCTCAACTTACATAAAACTCAGTTTTAACTTTGGTAACTAAGACTAGTGCATCTGAAGCACCACATGGGCCAAGCTCAATGTCATGAGAACCCTGAGAGGGGCAGATACCCGACCACCTCCCAGGGCTGTTCCCGTTGGCCGTGCCCTGCTGCCTGACCTCACCCCTTCTGTCTGTACAACCCCACTGCAGGCCCAACATGGCACCGTTCCTACGCATCGCCTTCAACTCCTATGAACTGGGCTCTCTGCAGGCCACAGACGAGGCAAGCCAGCCCTTCTGTGCTGTGAAGATGAAGGAAGCACTCAGCACAGGTAGGGCTGGAGGTTGGACCCTGGAAACGTGGCAGCAGCCAGTGGGACTGAGAGTTTGGGCCCAGCGGGAGGCAGTGGTGGGGGCTGAGCCTTATTTCCCCAGAATTCTCCGCTGAGGTATCCTGCTCTTCCTCATCCTTGTCTCCCTGCCAGCCCAGCTGCGCGTGCAGGATGGCAGAGGCCACCGGCACTGGCTGCATGCAGTCCTCATGGGGGCTCCGGGCTTCTGGCTCCTCCCTCATTGGTTGTTTCACCAAATAGTTTGTGTGTGTCCATCTGTGCCAGGCCCTGTGCTGGGCACTGAGGACATTGCCGTGCTCCGGGGCTGATCTGGCCCTGCCCTCCGGAGGCTCACAATCAGATTGGGCAGCCAGACAGTGAGTCCTGTGACGGGGAAGCTGAGAGAGTCACTGTCCCAGGCTGGGGTCAGGGACCTCTTGGAAGAGGAGAATATCTCAGGCCATTCCTTCTTGCTTCTGCCCTCATCTGGTGAACCCTGGCTCATCCTTTAGGTCTCACCTAAGCTGCCTCTTCTTCCAGAAGCTGCCCCAAACCTTAAGCTGGGGCAGGCCCCTTGACATGGGTGGGTCTAGAATGACCAGCTTTGCCCACTTCAATTTCATTAAAGCTATGATTAAACATTTACTGGAGTCATGAACTGGTTCATGTCTCTGCCTGGGACTGAGGCTGTAGGAGGGCAGGCACCAGGTTTGGTTTAACTTTTCTTCCTGCCACTTTCACATGTTCACTGGGTGAATGCATAGGGAAGGGGACATCTAAGTGGGGCTGGAGGAAGCGGGTCACAGGCAGAAGGAACAGCAGGAGCAAAGGCCTGGAGATGGGACTTGGCAGGATGTCCATGAGGAGCCGCCAGCAGTTCAGTCCTGGAGAGTGTTGCGAGTAAGATGAGGCTGGTGAGTTGAGCAGGGTACAGTCACACAGGCTGAGCAGTGGAGACTCAGTCCCGAGGACACTGGGAAGCCACAGCGGGCCCTTGGGGAGAGAGCCAAGCAGATTCTGTCACGGCTAAAGGCTGCAGGAAGTCTGGGAAGGGAGGGACAGAGGGGCCCTCACCTGATGTGGCCAGCTTGGCCCCCACTGCAGAGCGTGGGAAGACGCTGGTGCAGAAGAAGCCCACCATGTACCCCGAGTGGAAGTCCACATTTGATGCCCACATCTACGAGGGTCGCGTCATCCAGATTGTGCTGATGCGGGCAGCAGAGGAGCCGATGTCCGAGGTGACAGTGGGTGTGTCAGTACTGGCCGAGCGCTGCAAGAAGAACAATGGCAAGGCCGAATTCTGGGTGAGGGGCACTGGAGCTGCGGTTGTGTGTGTGTACATGGTGAATGAGCATGGCTGCTAGGTGCAGCTTTGCAGCTGAAACAGCTAAGTTCGAATCTCGGCTCTGCAATTTACCAAATTCTGGCTTCTCTGAGCCCGTTTCCTAATCTATAAAAAGGAAAAGCTGCTAAAAGACCCTACCTTGGTGCCAGTTGTTCAGATGAAATGGGCAGCTGGACATAAAAGGCTAATTATATAACCGGGCACAGGGTAGTTGCTAGAGAGCCATCCTTGTGATTGCAACTACTTTTTTCCCTTTTAATCTTGTAAAGGCAGGATGTGCACATAGTAGAACATTTCAAACTGTCTGTAAGGGTGTGTCTGGCCCTAACCCCAGGCTCCAGGCCCCCTTCCCAGAGGCACCCATTGTTCCCAGTTCTGTTTGGAATCTTTGTAGATATTCCAGGCCCAGGCAGGCATTAGGGAACAGCAGGTATGTCCTTCAACAGCGAGGATGTGGGAGAAGGGGAAAGCTGATGACCCACCACTCACCTGTCAGACTGGGACTCTGCACACATATGTGGCCATGTGTCCCTTGTGGCCACAGGATGCCAGTGCTGGCAGAGCATTCCTGGCCCCCAGGGTTACTTATGGTCTCCTGCAGCCAAAATGTCCCCACTGCAAAAGACCTGTGACCATCAGGGACTCTGGTCGGCCTCCAGTAAGGGCTGAAGGGGTCGGGCCAAGAGACAAATTGACTCAGGGCTGTACTGACCCTTGGCCAGTCAAGCAGAGACGCTTGCTGAGCTCCCTGTCCACTACCCCAAGAGATAATGTCAGTCACCAGGCCTGGGTCCTGGGGAGGTGAGGGTCTTGCCCTCAGAACCAGCCAGTCTGTGTGAGGAGACTGGACATGCAGACCTCCTGACAGACAGAGCCAGCGTGGGCGTGTCAGTATGCATGTGTCTGTGTCTGCGTCTGCATGTGCAGGGGGACAGGGGCCCTCCATTCTAATATCCTTGTTAGGGGGCAGCAGCGTTGAGGGTGGGGAGTTTCCCTTCCCACTCCGTTCCCTGGCCATGTGGCTAGACTGGGTGTGGGCTGGATTCTTTCACTTCCCCAAATGTAATAATACCCCTGGGTGAGGGGTGGGGGTGGGGGTGGGGCTCAGGGCTCAGGGGCGGGGCCCATCCCCACATACACCAGGCAGACAGGTGTCCCCACTAGGCTGCCAGGACTCCCTGGCCTTGGGGGACCAACTATGGGGGTGGGTTCTGAGTCTTGCTTGGCCCTGGGCCTGCCCTCATTGACCCCGCACCCTCACCTCTGCAGCTGGACCTGCAACCCCAGGCCAAGGTGTTGATGTCTGTGCAGTATTTCCTGGAAGACGGAGGTAAGACCTGCCCTACCTGGTCTGGGGATGTAGGTTCAGAGGGCAGAGCCAGGACAAATTTTAGAGAAGCAACCCCCATCAACAATCTGTCCAGGGCCTCCCTGGGAGGGACTGTAGGGGTGTTTTCCTTTTTGTGGCCGTGGCTGACCTCACCACTCCATGGCCCCCAGATTGCAAGCAGTCTCTGCGGGGTGAAGACGAGGCCAAGTTCCCAACGATGAACCGCCGTGGAGCCATTAAACAGGCCAAAATCCACTACATCAAGAACCACGAGTTTATTGCCACCTTCTTTAGGCAGCCGACCTTCTGCTCTGTGTGCAAAGATTTTGTTTGGTGAGGGCTGGCTATACCCGCTGGGGGGCCGGGTTAAGGGAGGGCTACACCCAGCTCCCTCCCCTGCTCACCCTGCCTGGGGATTTACCTTTCAGGGGTCTCAACAAGCAAGGCTACAAATGCAGGCGTAAGTGTCTCCACAATCCGGTTTGTACATACATGTGTGTCATGTGTGCCTGGCAGTGCCTGGGTGTGTTCACAGGAGAGCCTGAGCCCCTCTGTTGGGGCTGCATGCCTGGACAAAGCCTCTGTGTGCTTGCGTGTGTGCACATGAGGTTTTCCATGTCAGAGTGCATGTGTGTATGATGGCTACATTCAGTGAGTGTTGCAGCCATCCCTGCATCTCTCTCCCCAGCTCTTCGAGTTCAATGACATCACATTGGTAGCCTGAAATAGGTCACAGTGGAGTATTTACAGAGAAATCAGCCAGTGCTGCATATCAGGGCTTTTTCCCCCCAGAGAGACTATCAGACCTTGACTGGTACACCCCCAGCTGCGTGTGTGCTTCTGTTAGATGTGTGTGCTTCTGTTAGATATGTGTGCATCTGGATGCACACGTATGAGCACACCTTTCTCCATGAGGGTGCATATACCATGCTCTGTGGGCTGGCAGTTAGGAGCACAGGCTCTGGTGCCAGACTGCCTAGGTTTGAATCCTGGCTCTACATCTTCCTAGCTGTAGGGCTGTAGGTAAAGTTACCTAACCTCGCTGGGCCTCGGTTTTCCCATCTATAAAATAGGGATAATAGAGTCACTGTGGAGATCAAGTGGGATACAATATGTAAAGCCATATTTTAAGTATGGCTGGCACATGGTAAACATTCTATCGATATGTAAGAAGCCCTGCGTTATTATACATGTGTACGTGTGCATGTCTTTGAGTTAGAGTGCATCTGTGTGTGTGTGTACATGTGCGTGAGAGAGAGCCTAGGAGCTATTTGCTGTACTGGGGCATAGAAGAGGGAAAGGGGGGCTCTCTTGCCTCCACTTCTCTCACTGCAATACCCCACGCCCCTCATTTCGGCTCCCCTTCGCCCCCCACTCACCAGCACTCCTCGAACCGAAACTGAGATCCACCAGATCGGCCTGTTCTCCCTGCCCCATCCTTCCCAGGCCCCTCCTTTGAGGGCTGGCAGGAGGAAAAATAAAGCTCTGGGCCCAAGGCCTCTGTGGGGTGAGGGTGTGGGTGGTTGGGAGAACGGTGGCTTTGTGTAGGGGCTGGCCTGGGCCAGCTCACAGACTCTGCCCTTCCCGGTGCCTTCCCATCCCCCTCCTGGGCCTGCGCCTCCTCAAGAATGCAACGCTGCCATCCATAAGAAATGCATCGACAAGATCATCGGCCGGTGCACAGGCACCGCCACCAACAGCCGGGACACCATAGTGAGGCTGCGTCCAGGGCAGGGCCCTGGGGATCTGGGGGGCTCGGCCAGGTGGGAGGGATTTGGGCTCTCCCTCCCCCTTCCATGCGGGGCTCACCCTTCCTCCCTGTTTTTCTGGGTCCTTCCTTGGATCTCTGGATTTCCCAGTCCCCAGTGGAGCCCTCTTAGCATCGTGACATGCATGGGGTTGGGGGGGAGTTAGGGGTTGAGGAAGGGGCTGGAGCTGCCTTGTGAACTTGACCTGTGACGCCCCCTCCTCAGTTCCAGAAAGAACGGTTCAACATCGACATGCCGCATCGGTTCAAGGTTTACAACTACATGAGCCCCACCTTCTGTGACCACTGTGGCAGCCTGCTCTGGGGGCTGGTGAAGCAGGGATTAAAGTGTGAAGGTGCGTGCCACCCAGCTCTGGGGCTGGGGCGGAGGTGCTGGGGGAGGGGGACTCCCACCTGTGCCTACCCACCCAGACCTCGTAAATTCCACCTAACCGATGCTTCCTTTACCCTTTCGCTGGGAGATTTCACATGGGGATGCCTTGGGGAGCCCTCCCTACTGGCCCCACTGGCTCTACCATTTATCTGCTGTGTGACCGCTGGACAGGAGGTGCCACCTCTCTGAGTTCTGCATCCTGAAGTGTAACAGGGATCAGAGTAGAGTAGGACTCAGAGAGTCACTGCTGCTCAGGAGTAGGTGTTCCCCTAAAGCACCTCCCCCCTCCCCCACCCCAGCGTCACTGACCGAGGAGAAACAAGGCACCCCTGCAGGAAAAGGGACTTGCCTAGGTGATCCCACACGTTCTTTGTAGGGTTAGAATTAGGTCCCATACCTTCTGCTTTCTGTTTTTCTTCTTTAAATAATGAAAGATTTGATGTGTTCATGATGACTTTAGATACATTTTTTCTGAAGACAGGACACCCAGCAGGCCCCACAAAGCCCTCCTTCTCCTGTTCTCTCCTCCACCCCTCCCTGCCCTTGGCTGGGCCCGCTTGCCGTCCTGCCTGGGCATGGGCCCTGATGGGCCTGCCTCTCCCTCACCCCAGACTGTGGCATGAACGTGCACCATAAGTGCCAGAAGAAGGTTGCCAACCTCTGCGGCATCAACCAGAAGCTCTTGGCCGAGGCACTGAACCAAGTCAGCCAGGTGGGCAGCACTGCGGGGGCCCGGGACCGAGGGTAGTGGGGTTGGGGTAGTTAGGGCTCACACCCACTCCTGGGGAACCACAGTGGGGGGGCTTTGTCCTCAAGACCCCACTTCTGGAAAATTCAGTTCAAGAATTAAGCAGGAGAGGGAGGGTGGTGGGTTTAATCCCATTAGAAATCAGTTATTCTAACAGTTCCATACTTGCGGGCGAACCGGGGGTGGGGGGAGCATGCAAGGTAAAACACTTGGAACTAAAAACCTTTGTGTATGTTTTTTTTGTATGTGTTGGGTGTGGTGGGGTTCAAGGGATAACACAAAACCGTAAGATAAAATTCTAGAATCTCTCACAAGTGAAGGCAACACAAAACTCTGTTAAGTGGTTGGGAAGATGGTGTCCAGTTTACAAAACTGACTGCCTTCCAGACCACTCAGGCATCCCTGTGTCACTGGAAGAGAGAGAGAGAGAAAGAGAGACAGAGAGAGAGAGAGTGCGTGTGTGTGTGTGTGCGCGCGCGCGTGCGCGTGCCATACCACTTGGGGGTCCTGGGCCTTGCCCCTGCTGTCTCCCATTGGAATCAAGGTTGAGTTATGGATTGTTGGGGTCGTCCCTCGGCTGGGAGTTCTGACCATGGTATGACTGACCGTCTGGCGCCCCAACCACCACCTCCTTCTCCAGAAACCCACTCGGAAGTCAGAGACGGAGGCTGCAGAGCCTGTTGGGATCTACCAGCATTTTGAGAAGAAGCCAGGAGTCTCCGGAGATGAAACAGGTAAAGCTGGGCCTGTTTCCCCCAGGAAAGCCCCTAATATCCACTAGGGCCCAGGTTGGGGCCTGGCCTCCCTCCATGGTCAAGTGAGACCGGAAAGGAGGCACCACCGTGGAGAAGGAGCTCCTTCCTCTCTGAGGTCCCTCACCCCAGCTGACCCCTGGGCCCTGGCGTGGGGAGCTCTGCAGTCGGAGGCCTGAGCCTGAAGTACCATCTCTCCAGCAGACAATGGGACTTACGGCAAGATCTGGGAGGGCAGCACCAGGTGCAACATAGAGAACTTCACCTTCCACAAGGTTCTGGGCAAAGGCAGCTTCGGGAAGGTGAGGGGCCACGTGGCCCTGAGGCAGCCCGAGGGCCCTGGTTGGGTGGGGCTGTGGTACCCTGGCCGGTGGCCTCTCCTGCTCAGCACCCCGCTGACCCCTCAGGTGCTGCTTGCAGAGCTGAAGGGCAAAAAGGAGTTCTTTGCCGTCAAGGCCCTCAAGAAGGACGTGGTTCTGATCGACGATGACGTGGAGTGCACCATGGTGGAGAAGCGGGTGCTGGCGCTCGCCTGGGAGAATCCCTTCCTCACCCACCTCTACTGCACCTTCCAGACCAAGGTGTCTGACCCTCCCGCTGTCATCACCCCAGGAGCTACAGCTCCCCTCAGCCTCCCACTCCAGACCATGTCTTCCACTCAGATCACTTAAGGCAGGGCTGTGTCCCCCGCCTCATACTCCCCAGGGCAGGGCCATGTCTCCTCCTCTTACATCCCCCAGGGCAGGGTTGTCCCCTGCTTCAGTGTCCCTCCCATTTCTGTGCCTCTGCTCACCACGCTCCCCACCCCAGGATCACCTGTTCTTCGTGATGGAGTTCCTCAACGGCGGGGACCTGATGTACCACATCCAAGACAAAGGCCGCTTCGAGCTCTACCGTGCCATGTATGTGAGGGTCCTGTTGGGAAGAGCCCACTGCCAGTCTGCCCTCCATTCATTTTTTTTCCTCTCCCTGAAGAAGCTAACCTGAGCTAGAGCTGGGGTTGGAGGGATTGGTGGTAGCTGGGGCTACCCCCACTGTCTGGGAAACCTGGGTGGTGGATGAGCTCTGGCTGGGTGCACAGCACAGACGTGCTGGCTTCTCTCTGCTCCTTGGGCCCCAGTCAGGGCATCGTTACACATTGTGACCTGCATAACACAGGATCCTGTTGGGTGACCCCCAGACTAGCATGCACCCCCAAACTTTATACGTGCATGCGTGTACATACATATGTATATCACTGCAAATGCGCATACTCTTATGAGAGAAAATTGTCTTATTTGGAGATTTTCCTTCATAATTTTCTTTTCCGCCTTGGCTGCTAGCCTCCCCGTGCCTGACAACATGTACTTGACCAGGCCCAGGTGGCCCGTGGAGTTACTTGCAGCACTTCCTGCCCCTGGAGGTGGAGATGAGGGACCAGGGGGAAGCAAGGGCCGACCGGCGGAAATTCCAGAACACTTTCACTTTCTCTCTCTCTCATATCCAGGTTTTATGCTGCTGAGATAGTCTGTGGACTACAGTTTCTACACAGCAAAGGGATCATTTACAGGTACAGGTGGTGGGGAACTGGGGTTTGAGGGGGCTTTCAGGAAAGGAAGCTCCAACCCCATCATATCCTCTGACATACTCTGAGTGGAACCCAGCCCAGCTCTCGCCCCATCTCTGCTTGGAGTCAGTGTTTAGTTGGGTATTTGCCTAACCCTCCTACTCCATTGCTAGAATTCCTGGTGGCCCCTCAGCTGAGGCTGGCATAGCTCCAGGGACTGGGACCTCACTGCCCATACTCAGTGCCATTGGTGGGAGCGCAGCGCTGACTGGTACCGTGTCCTCCTCGGTGCAATTAGTCCCACTCTGAAGCCCCATCTGAGCACTCTTAGCTTCCACCAATAGGGACTGGTCCCATAAAATTCCCACCCTATAACTGATGGTCCCATCCAACACTGTTACTATGCACTCATCCAAGAAGCTGGCGTCATGTTCTACGTTCTGATATGGGATGATGCCGAGATGGGTGGTCAAGTGGAAAACCAACCCATGGGACAGTATGTACTGAATATTAAGGTGCATATTTTAAAAGATGGGGTAAAAGGCATATTGTAATGTGCTTGTCCATACCTAGAATCACTCTAGGAAGACCTGGCCATCGAGGTTAGTGGAAGGTGGACTTTGTACATGCTGTTTGTCCTTTTCTAGTACTTGTTACCATGTGTACAAATTATCTACCCCAACAACCAACTACATAAAAATAGACGTGACCCTTACCCTCGTGGAGTTACACAATCTTAAACCTAGAGCCACTTCCACTGCTGACGAGCTGGGCGACCCTGGGCAAGTGACATCACCTCTCTGAGTCTCACTTTGGGTTCTGGAAAGTAGGATGGCGTGTGTCCACTATATAACACACAGTAGGTGGCTTGCAGGAAACACCTGCTTTAGTGCCTCCTTCCCTCCTGCTTCCTTTTCTCTTCCTCTTTCCCTTGTCCCCTTGGGAAGAGTAATAGGCTTATAGGGCTGAACATGGGGGCTGGGGTACAGGATGGACTTAGCTCCTGCTGACCCCATCTCTTGTCCTTTCCCCTCAGGGATCTGAAGCTGGACAACGTCATGCTGGACCAGAACGGCCACATCAAGATTGCTGACTTTGGGATGTGCAAAGAGAACATATTTGGGGAGAAGCAGGCCAGCACCTTCTGTGGCACCCCTGACTATATTGCGCCTGAGGTGAGCTCCCATCCATCCAGCCTGCAGCTTCGTCAGACACATGTCTTAATAGGGCTAAGCCAGAAAGGCTTCCCTGGGAAGTGATGTCTGCACCAAGCCAGGAGGTTGAGGAGGGCTGGCCGGGGCTCGTGCTCCGGCATCCCTCTCAGCTCTGGCACTTCCTGCCCCAGATCCTGCAGGGTCTGAAGTACTCATTTTCTGTGGACTGGTGGTCCTTCGGAGTCCTTCTCTACGAGATGCTCATTGGACAGTCCCCCTTCCACGGTGACGATGAGGACGAACTCTTTGAGTCCATCCGTGTGGACACACCGCATTATCCCCGCTGGATCACCAAAGAGTCCAAGGATATCCTGGAGAAGGTGGGAGACCCTGGGCTAGGCTGGCTGGGGGCTAGAACCGGTAAACATGAGGTCACAGGAATGCCAGAAGCCTCTGGAACGGCAGCCTCACTGTGCTCTAACCCCAACGTGTTGGGGGTATTGCCCTCTCGCCACGTTCGCGGAGGTCCCGTCTGAGTGCCCTGCACTGAGCTGGCCTGGCATGGTGGCTTGATTAGGGGCTTAGGCCAGCCTACAGAGGCTGCGCACTGAGTCTGTCTCCAGATCTGCATAATGGAGCTTTGAAACCCTGAGTAGTTGGGAAGAAAATATAAATGTACGAAGCTTAGGTTTGTGCCAGGCAGATAGCAAATGCTCGATAAACAGCCACCACTTTTACTCCAGCCCCAGCAGCCCCTGCCCACAACCTGTTGTCTTTGGGGGACCTGAGAGCGCAACAGGCCTAAGAAAATCCCGTCAGCCCCAGTGACCCTGGGCTGCACCACTAGGCTGGGCTGGGCCTCCTGGACACCCTGGGTCTGCTTAGGGGTTTGCCTACAGCCCTTGGGTGCTAACCAGGGCCTTTGCTGGGTTGCAGCTGCTTGAAAGGGACCCAACCAAGAGGCTGGGAGTGACTGGGAACATCAAAACCCACCCCTTCTTCAAGACCATTAACTGGACTCTGCTGGAGAAACGTCAGGTGGAGCCGCCCTTCAAGCCCAAAGTGGTATGTGATCCAACTTCAGTAGGACCACCCACCCAGTGTTGCCCCTGCTGCCTTCAGGGTGGGCACCTCCCTCTCTGCCTGCCTCTCTCTCACATCTTTTACATGCTTTCTCCTCTCCCTCCTTTCGGCAAACCTGCTTCCCTGATGTCCCTGGAATGTTCAGTCACAGCCTCTACCCTGATAGTCTCACCCTCTCTCTCCTCACTCAGTCATTCAGTGCACACTGGGACTGTGGATCCAGCCACCCTCAACCTACATTTTTTAGCACCTGCTGTATGCAGGGGACTGTGCTTTGGGAATCAGATTTAAGGCCTCTCTCCATCCGTCCAGTCCATTTCCCAGTAAATATTGGACATGTTGGGTGCACAGCGCTGCGCCGAGCTGCTCAGCACAGTGGGAAGCCCGGTCCCAGGGCTGGAGGAACCCCAGCTCAACAGAGATAAGAAACTTGAACACAGATGCTCACTCGTGATATAACACAATAGTACGAGAGCTGTCACAAAGCCACACGTGATCAGTTGCCATCAGGCAGGTCTATCAGCAGGAACCCAGAATGCATACAGTGTGGTGTGTCTGAGAGGAAGTGGGACTTGGGCAGGGCTGGGAGCATCTGGGAGGTTTTTCCAGGTAGAAGCGGGATGGCTCACACGAAGGCCCAGAATCCACAAGGGCCACCAACGGGCCAGCAGGAGAGCAGAGGCAGGCTGGGGCCAGAATTTGGAGCACCCCAAACACCTGTGAAGTTGGACTCTGGCTCTTCTCTGTTCACAGTTCTTCCTTCCCACTCCTTTTCTCTCCCCTGCCTCCCCTTCATCAGGACATGCTGTCCCACTGGGCAGCCTGTGTGCCCGGAAATCACAGGGTCCTTTTCTTGTTCCAGGGATCTCAAACTTATCTTCTTGGGCTGGGCACAGCACTCCAGGCCAGACCAGCTACAGGAAAATCAAGCAGCCTGCTCTCAGCCTCACTTGTAATAGAAAGAGTGATAGACTGATTTCTCTGCACTCAGAAACACAAGGCGAGAGTGATGACTGGCAGCCTGTCAGTGGGTAGGGGTGGGGCTTGTGGCGAGCAGCCCAAGGGTGCTTCAACACCAGGAGAGGATGGGCCAGGAAATGGGCCCAAGGCTGCTCTGCTCTGCCTGGTTTCAAAAGAAGCCAGAAATCTATGTTTTTATGTGCGATCGCCCAATTTTAAAATATTGGCTCAGATGCCATTAAAACCCACCGCAAGTCAAAACGATGTACTTGCCAGCTCAGTTTCGCCTGAGGGCCACCAGCTGGGCTGTTACCATTTCCCTGCATCCTCAGAAGCTGAGCTGGCAAGCTTTTCCTTGCTTGATAGTAACTAGTTTAGGCTTTGAAGGCCAGAGGGTCTCAAGCCATAGATGATAAGTCAGTGACTAGGTATGGTCATGTACTAATAAAACTTTATTTATGGATGCTGAAATGTGAATTTCATTTAATTTTCATGTCATGAAATATTATTTTCATTTTGATTTTTTCCTAGACGTTGAAAAATGTAAAAGCCATTCTTAGCTTATGGGAGTAACAAAAACAGGTGGTGGGCCCGGTTTGGCCCACGGGCAAGCTCACCTTTCCTAATCCAGGTGCAGAGCTCCCTGTGGGCTCCCCTCGTCCTCTTGGAAAAAACAGCATCCACCTTCTGGCTGGGCTCCTCTCAGGCTGTGGGGAAAGACTCCCTTTTCCAGTCCTACTAAGGACAGCTCTGGCCTGGCCCAGCCCGGCAGGGATGACCGAGGTGTTTGGGAGCCTGCGGAAGGCTGCCCCTGGAGTCCTGCTCACCCATTTCTACCCTGTGCCCGCAGAAGTCCCCTGGAGACTACAGCAACTTCGATCAGGAGTTCCTGAATGAGAAGGCGCGCCTCTCCTACAGTGACAAGAACCTCATCGACTCCATGGACCAGACGGCATTCGCTGGCTTCTCTTTTGTGAATCCCAAATTTGAGAGGCTTCTGGAAAAGTGAGGTTCCCAGACATGCCCCCCACCCATCCCAGCCAAGGAGCCTGGGCTGGCCCGCACGGCATGCCCGCCCAGCCCAGACAGAGCAGGCTTGGCCACCCTGCATGAGCACCTGCCCGCCCCCGCGATAAGCAACAGTGTGACTGTCGTGATTTCTGCTGCTGCCCGCCCCCTCAACCCCATGAGGGGCCTCGGCTCCTGTCTGACTGGGCTCTTCATGGTACTTCCTCTGTGAACTGAGTGTGAATTTGCTTTTCCTCCACCCTCAGAGGGAAATCCTGTGTTTCATTACTTGAATGTAGTTATCTATTGAAAAAATGTATTATATATATATGCATATATATGTATACACACACACATATATATATATAACAGGCTGTATATATTGCTCAGTAGAGGAAAAAACATGGGGAACTGTTAAAGTGTTGATCTTTTAAAAAAAAAAAATATATATATATATATATGACAAGAGAAAAAAGGAGCACAAGCTGTATGAACCAACAGGTTCTTTTATTTGTGTATCTAAATAAACACCAAATGGTACCAACCTGGCTGTCGGGACATGTTTGTCCCAGGAAGCCGGTGGCAGCTGTGTCCTGGAAGCTAACTGAGCTGTTAGCTGCAGTCACAGCCCCCTGTGCTTTCATGCAAATGTGTTTGTATTTATGGGTTTCCTCTGACTCTAGGGCCCTAGGTTTTTCCGGGTAGCTAACAAGAGCCCAGATGGCTCTATGGGGCAGCGAGAGGAGGTGGTGGCAGCTGCAGACAGTCTGTCT
Organism: Mormoops blainvillei; assembly: GCA_004026545.1. NCBI lineage: Eukaryota > Metazoa > Chordata > Mammalia > Chiroptera > Mormoopidae > Mormoops > Mormoops blainvillei. Next base: position 5,757 of record PVJD01014094.1, on the reverse strand, counting down.
CAGCGGAGCGAGGGGCCAGCCAGGAAAAGCAGAGAGGTGAAGACCTGGCCAGAAGGCGTGAGTTAAGGCCCACAGGCTGGCCCAGACTGGAAAGAAGGAAGGGAAGAGAAAGTTCAGACAGCCCAGGCTTTGGGAACATATGGATTCAAATTGTAAAGTGGCCAAAGGACATGTTCATGTCAATCATTTAAAGCCTTAGTTTCCTCATCTGTAAAATGGGGAGAAGGCAAAGTAATCCTAGGTGTAACTCCCATCTCATTACTACTTACCCCTGTCTTAACCGCAGAGGAGTCTGTGCCTGACTTCTAGAATCTACTTCTCAGGAGCTCTTGCCTACTTGGAGAAGGGGAAAGGTACAGGGTAGGAGAAAAAGCGGAGAAAATGCCAAGTGGCAGGGTCCAGGCTGAGCACCATGCTCCGGTGTCCCCTGAGCTGTGCAAACCTCCCACCACCTCAGTGACTCCCCCGTTCCTGCTTTCTGTTTCTTCCTCTTAGCCTCTCTCCCTTCAGCTCCTCCTTTCTGTCTCTGGGGCACAGGCCTTGTGGCAGGGCCCGCCCTCCTGCTTCTCTGGTCCAGCTCTCAGCCCTTTGTCCTTAGAGGTGGGTGAGGTAGCCTCGAGCCTGATTGGCCGGTCCCAGCAGCCAAGCAGCTAACTTCCAGCAAGTTCACTTTTCTGGGCTGAGGTATAAATTTCTACAGCTGGAGAGAAGCAGGGTAAGGTGGGGCTGGTGCTGGCCAGGAGAGGGGACTGTGGGAATAAGGGAGCCAAACTCTACCCAGAGACCAAATGTCCGCCTCCCCTCCACACCCACTATCCTCTTAAGAAACATTAGTTGAATCCCTGCTCTGCACAGAGCAGTGCAAACCCCAGGGAAGACAACCAGCATGGTATGGGCTGTGCTGGGGGATGCTGGGGCTGTGGAAACCAAGAGGAGACACCTGGGGACCCCCCATCCCCTTTCTGTGTTGCAACACACACAGGCCCCCAAGCCCCCCAACACCACAGGTGCTGTCCGGAGTGAGTTTAGAACAAAAATATGGTGCGTGTTTGAATTCAGAGCCTCTCACCACCCTCCTTGCAGCTTCAAGGCAGAGCTTTGCACACAGAGCTCCTGTCCCCCAACCCTCTCCGTGAGGAATAAGGGAGTAAATTTAACAGCTAGAGGTAGTGGAAGGTGTTGGGAAGAACATGGTCTCTAGAATCAGGAGCCTGGGGTTTGAGTTCCATTCGGCCATCCATCCACTGTGGAACCTCCATGAGCTTCTTCATCAGGCCTGTTTCCTCATCTGTAAAATGGGATCATTAATCACTGCTTCCTTGTGAAGTGTCCAGCTCTGGGGAGCCGATTAAGGACTGATGCTGGGTACCCTATGGTGCTGGGCAAAGCCCAGGAAAAAAACAGAAGCTGGGATTGAGGGACCCACTTGAAGCAGCCTGGAATGGGGAAGCAGCTGTCAGAGACCCAGACAAACTGCCTGGGAGGCAGGCCTGTTCCTAGAGTTGAGTAGGCGCCAGGCCTGACCCAGCTGTCTCAGGAAATGCTTTTCATGGCTTGGCTCAGAGCCACACTTTCACTGGGATCTAGGGGTCCGGAAGCAGGCGGGCTGCCCCATCCCACCTGCCAAGTAGGTCTGTGAACAGAGAAGTCAACTTGGCCCGCTGCTGAGCTAGTGGGAGCAACACCCCATCTGAAATGCGTGCGGGGCCTCTTGCTCAGTACTGGGCAGAGTAACACGGATGTGTCCATTAGGCCAGCTTCAACGCAACAGGTCTCAGCCCTGACTGTACATAGGAACCCGCTGCCCAGGCTTTCAAGGGCTAATAAAATGATCTCTGGAGGGGTTCAGGTTTCAGTATCTTTAAAGCTCCCCTGAGGGTCCAGCCTGCATCGGGATAGGGGGCCAGTTGGGTGAGATCCGGGAATCTGCATTTTGCCTAATTATCTAGATGAAGCCAGGAAATCCTGCTCAGAGCAGGTCACAAGCCTGGAAGGTGAAATCACCTTCCCGGGCCTGTGTTCGGCAGGACCCTGACCACTAGTCAAAAATTGGGGCGGTGTGGTGACAAGTCACCACCTGGGCTGGGTTGCAGCGCCATCTGGTGCTGGGTGGACGGCAGACTCGGGAGGGCCAGCTTTGCACAGGTATAGTGCTGGGTTCTTAACCCACCTGTCCCTGGGGAAATGGCTGGAGGACCATTTTGCAGACTCAGAGACACAAAGGTTACACGTCTAGACAGCTCCCCTAACATTTAAGAGGCTCTCTGGGTTAATCCATATCTTTACCCCATTCTCTGGCATTCACCCAACATTATAGTCACATTTCCTCAATTTGTTCTTCCTGAAGATGTGAACAGGGCGGGGAGAGTATAAGGGGACTAAATGGTAATGGAAAAAAAAATACAATAAGATTAAATTTTTAAAAAGATGTGAATAACTGATATGAGCTGGGAAGTCCCTGTTTTCTGCAGGTTTTAATAGCAGGAAATAAGGGGGTGTGCAGCATTTGCCAGGATGGGAGGGGCGAGTGGGCTCCAGGACTTCCAACTGATGCCCTTGGCCTCATTCCAGCAGGCTGGGTGTTCACACCTCTGCAGCCCACCAGGCACCTGCCTCTCCCTCCCCTTGGCCCCCTTGAAGCTGTGTGCGACCTCCGGCCTCCCTCTGCATCTTGACTGCGCCCCACCTCAGACGGCTCTGAGTGAGGTCAGAGCCTGCAGAGCTGGCTTTGGTTCCTCTGAGTCCTGACCGCCCTCCCGGGCCCTTTATTTCTTCGGGGCTGGGGAGGAGGGAGATGCACACAACTGAAAGCTTGGAACCTACTAGCAAAGAAGGGGAAGAGGGGCAAAGGAAGGCTCCCAAAAGTCAGCGTGGCCCAGGTTAGGCCAGACCCATGAGATCTGGGGCCCTGAGGCACTCCTGGGTCTTTCACAAGATTGAATTCAACTCTCACTACTGTAGCCTCAGCAAGTCTCTGGAAGTTTAAGACCGACCCCCAAATCAGACCTCTTACGTGGCCTTAGAAGGCCACCAGCTTCTCTTTCTCTGCTGTGAAGTACATACGCTGAAGGTCCCCATATTTGCTGCTCAGACAGTGTTTTTCCTTTTTCTTCTGAGAGGAGAGTTCAGCTTTCTACTGACGTCACCTGTGATGGTAAGACACACGCGCTGTGGGTGGGGCGGCGGTGTTGGGCTATTTTCTCGAATTCGTGTGTTCCTACATGGCACAAGTGCCTGCTCTGCACCAGTAGTTTGATGGGCATCACTTGGAGCTGTCATTCAACAGCATGTTGTAGTACAAGACTCTCTGTGCAGCTCAAGAGCTTATGACAATGATGCTCTGGGTCCAGCGCTGTGCTTGATGCTTTCTCTGTGTCGTCGACAGCAATTAATCCACACAACAAACCTGTGAGGAAAATGACTGTTAGTCTCCCTCAGCAAACAGAGGCTCTGAGAGGTCAAGGAATGTGTCCAGTAGCTCTGGGTTGGGGACTCTGTTGTGTTGTTTCCCACAGAGATGAGCAGAGTCTCCCGGACCTGCTCGGGAGCTATCAGGGAGAACACAGGGTCTCTTGTCCTGATCCTCAGAGGCACCAGGAAGAAGGGAGGTGGACCCTGGTGGCAGGCGGGGACAGCGGAGGGTAGCTAGGATGAGGCAAAGGCAGGCTGACTTGGAGCTGGAAGGACCCTTGGAGATCATGAACCTTCAGCGGGGATCTCTATGGATCCACAGTGGAAAACTGAGGCTAGAGATAGGAAGGATCACACAGGGAAACTCTCAGAGGGAGCAGCCAGGTGCTTTCTTCCTCCTACAGTGCAGCAGCCGGGCTCCTTCTCCTTTCTGCCCACTGCAGACTCATACTGGGCCAGGCACGCTGTGAGCGGCCCGTGAATGCTGACGAATGAGCATAGGTGAGTGAGAGAACTGCAAGTGTACACTGAACACTTTCTGCACCCCCAGCACTGCCCGGTCTCTCACTCTGCCCCCCTCCCCCTGCTCTGGTATGGGCCGTGGGGGGAGCAAGGGCAAGGAGGGCTGGCTGGCTGGCTGTCAGTCCTGCCTTCCGGCATTAGCAGCAGCAGGTGACCAAAAGCCAGGGACCTCAGAAATCGATGTCCTCCAGCTGGCGAGTGGTGGGGGCCCACAGCCCCCATTGAGGGTTGGGGCCTAGTTCAACGGTGAGGCAGATGCCGTTCGCCACAGCCCATTAGAAACCTGCCATTGACAGTGTTGGCAAGGCTTCTCTAGCCACTGCCTGGGTTTTAAATCATGGGTTCAGAAACAATTAAGCCACTTAGACACATTTTGTATCAATAATTAAGTTAAAAACACACTTCACAAAATGCTTGCCTTGAATTAAAAATGGATCTTGTTAGCTTAATTGGCCTTGAATGTCCTGCTTGGAAATGAAGTATGTTTAAAAAAAAAAGATTATCTTTAAACCCTGACTCAGGTTTGCTACAGATGAATATCATATGCCCCGGTTTATATTGGACCCATACTTAACTACTACGTGCCCGGAGGTGGCAGTGCTCATGGCCAAACCGCAGGACACAGGCTTGAAGACGGATCTGAGTCTACGCTACCTGTCCCCTTTCTTGCTGCTACTCAGCCTCTCTGACCCTCTGTTTCCTCATCTGTAGCTTGTGCATAATAGTACCAGCTTTATAGGGTTGTTATGAGGCCAGTGCATAAAAAGCTGTTGGTGTGGCCTGGCACATAGTAAGTACTCAGGAAATCTAGGACTTATTCTTAATTTCATGAACATTTTTTCTGTCTTCATGCATGTTTGCCTTAACAATGCTTAACAATACTATAAGGCCTGACTGGGCCTACACTAGTAGCATCCAGGAGTCCTGTAGAAAGGGGACACAATTCTCCTGGGATGGTAGTGGAGTGAAGAGCCCTGGATTGTGAGTCAGGGGTGGGTTCCAGACTTGGCAGCAGGGTCCCTTGCTCCATCCCTCCCCGTGGGCCTCGGGCCCTCAGCCAGCTCAACGTCAAGAAAATGAGTGTCTAGGCTGATATGAATGGTGAGTGGGTCTCAGGTGGTTTTAAATTATGATAAAGAACATTTGAATGTCAAATGTCCCAGTTCTTGGCACAAATTAAAATCAAATGATACAAAAGGTAGTAATTACCAATGTTATAAAAGTTTTCTTTTTCTTTTACAATTCTTATTTTTATAATTTAAAAAACATTGTCAACTATAATAGCATAATTAAAATATATCAAAAAATAAAAATAAAAAAACAATAAAAAACATATTGTCATTTTATTTATCTTGGCAACAATCTCATGAGAGAAGTAAGACCAGAAAAATTACTATATTTACAGATAAGAACACCAAGGCTCAGAAAGTTCAAGTAATTGCCTAATATTACAGATTTTTAGCAAAGCAGGAACCTAGGGCTCCTTCCTTGTGCTGAAACAGAGATGTTGATTTCAAATACAAATAAGACAGTGCCTTTAATAACTTATTCACGAGTCCTGGCTGGTGAGCTCAGTTGCTTGGAACACCGTCCAGCACATTGAAAGTTTGCTGGTTCGATTCCTGGTCAAGGCACGTACCTATGTTGCAGATTTGATCCCTGGTCGGAGTACATACGGGAGGCAACCAATCAACGTTTCTCTCTCACATTGATGTTTCTCTTCCTCTCTTCCTCCCTCCCTTACCCTCTCTCTAGGATCAGTGAGCATATCCTTGGGTGAGATTTTTAAAAAATAATAATTTATTGTTGTTTAAATGCAGTCGT
>PVJD01014093.1:0-30740 GCA_004026545.1 Mormoops blainvillei | reverse complement strand
GGTAGCCTGGCTTGGGAGAAGCAGAGGAGATGGATACTGAGCACTTTCTATACTTTTGTCTCATACTAGCCTGTGTGTGTGCCATCCCCATTGTGTGGATGGGGAAACTAAGGCCCTTCAAGGGGAGGATGGGACAGTCTGGAAATCAGTGGTAGACCAGAGCTCCAGCCCAGGTCTCAGGATGATTGAACTGTCCTCTCTCTGTGTGTGTGTGTGTGTGTGTGTGTGTGTGTGTGTGTGTGTGTGTAGTCCCAGCATCCGATGCTTAGTCAGTGCCAAGTACAAACTAGGTGCTCAGTTAACATTTACTAGGTGGATGGGTAGGAGGATGACTTGAAGCTTCTCCTCCTTCCTCCCTTAGACTTGCGATTATGTGAACACTCCCCTCAGCCTCTTAACCCCTTGTTTTATCTCACAGAAGGAATGTTTAATGGAATCTTGATTAATTAGAAAGAGGCCTTGGGAGATGGTGAAACCCCAGAGGAGTCCCAGCAGAAGCTTAGGTGTGCTAATGGTTCTTGGCCTCTCAAAAAGAATCTGAAGATGGCTAGAGCTTCCCTCCTTACCACGGTGCACAGAGCACAGCATATATGCACATGCAGGTCCACATGGTTGTACATGATTTCAAGGGGATCATGGCACCCTCATGTCAACAGCGGAGTCCCAATCAGGATCTGCCATTGAGGCTGCGAGCCTCGGTGGTCCCCCAAACTGACTAATATTAGTATCCCAACTAGTCCTCAGATTCTGATTCATGCTTTCTGCTTTCATTCAATGCATACATTCTAGGAGAGGAAGCCTGATTCCCAGTGGCTATGCCGTAACTGGGCAGAGGGCACATCACTGTGAACCTTGAGCACCTGTCACGTGATTGGTGACTTGGGTAGGAGCGGGAGGAACTGAGTGGGGAGGCAGGTCTCTCCTGTGTCCTCTGTGCCTTGTCCTGCTCAGCTAAGGCACAGAGGACACAGTTCCTCCATCTCCTGGTCCTTTTCCCATTTCGCTCCCCCTGCTCCTCCCCCATCAAAAAGAACATGGACTCCTTATTTAAATTAGAATGTCTCATTGAGCACTGGCTGGTTTTTGGAAATTGTGTTTTGCATGTCCTGGGTGAATGGACCTTCATGAGGCAATGGTGCCCTTGGTGGTCCTGGGCAAAGTGTTGCCTGGGTGAAGATGCCAGCTCTGCTACCGTCCTGACCTACAGGTCAGCTTTGGACCATGGAAACAAACAGGAGCAGAGCTAGAGTCTGACTGTGGCTAGGGAAACCTTCCCTCCAGGTGTGGCTTCATTTTCCCATTGGCCAACTCCTTGCCTTGACAACCAGTTGTCTCCTCCTTTCCCTGAGCTCAGCCCACATCTGCCTCTGCTTGTGTGTACAGGGTGCATGCCTGCGTGCGTGCACTTGACTCTGGGGCTAGAGCCCCAGATAGACCCTAGGGGTAGAAGTGCAGATTCCTTGGAGAAGGGGTGGAATCATTTGTGAGATGAGTGGTTTCTTGTCTCAAAGAGAGAAGTATGGGTGTGTATGTATGTAAAAGCGTGTGTATGTGTGTGTGCAGGTCTGTGTGTTGGGGGTACAGGGAAGACTTTTGGGATAAGAAAGCAGTTGTGTTCAACTGATGAAAGAACCCCCATATAGCTGGAGACTAGGATCAGAGAGTTTTCCCTCCAGGTTCATCTCAGGCCTGCGGGGCAGGGCTCATCGCTTGCTTCTGCCAGACCTCCTCGGATGCTCCCCCTTTCAGTGCTTTGCCCACTTCCATGTCCTTCCCTGCACGTGCTTCTCCGTGTCTGCCCACAGTCCCTGCCTCTCCACTCTGCACTCATCTCTTCTCCCTCTAGGCTGGTCTCCGAAGCTTCTGTTCACCTGCCCTAATTCTGGCCTGTCCCCTACCTACTGTGCCCTCCTACTGTCTTGGTGCGGGAGGAGCAGGGGTTGGGGAGAGAAGGAGCACAGCTTGGCAGGCTAAGTCAGCCCTGGAAATCTCTGCCTCTGTACCCTAAATCCCCCAGCAGAATCAGCAACCCCAGGGCCCAAATCCCTCACATAGCCCATAAAAGCCAGTGCCTCATCTTGCCAGTGCTGAGGGGCTTGGCAATATGATGTCCCAAGGCCTCGGTGCCAAGAAGAGTGGTTCACACCTGGCGTTTTCCTCTGGCTCCCCTTCCTGGAGGGGAAGCCAAGCCTTGGAGGCTGTGTTGTGGCTGGAATATAATAGGCCAGCAGATCTGGGTGCGTGTGAATCTCCTCTCAGCCACACACTTGGGCAAGTCTCTCTGAGCCTCAGTTTCCAGTTCTATAAAAGAGTGCCAAGGACTAAGAAAGGGAAAGGACCTAGTCAAGAATGCGACACAGCTAGTATCAGAATAAACTTTAGTGTCTTCTCATTTGACTTTCCCGAGCCACCAAACCAGAACCTTGGAGAAGTTCCAACAGTGGACAGGAGCCTGACGACGCTCTGTCACCTAGATGTGTGTGGGGATCCCACACTTCTTGCTAGCTGCTTGGGTCACTGACCTAGGGAGGAAGGACAGATGTTTCCCACCCCCCCAGGCTGGTGATTTGGGCCTTAATGGCCCAAAGACCCCCGTCCATCACACTAGTGGGCTGATCTCAGCCAGTGCCAAGAGCAACTTCATCTGGGGTGAGACCACCCTCCGATTTCGTGCACAGGAACTTGGAGACCTCAGCCTAACTCCTTCAAGGAATTAAGTCATCTGTTCTCTCTTCTGTCACGCGGGGCTTCCAGGCCCTTACCTGCCCGGGCTTATCTGTACCCAGGACCTCCATGTGTGTAAGGAGCGGCTCTGGAGTGACGAGGGTGGCAGAACCTTTGCCTTCAGGGATGTCCAGCCTTGTGGAGACATGAGGAGGCATCACCTGGCAAACAGATTAGAGAGAGAGACTTCAGAACTCCTTCAGGCAAGGGCAGAGAAGCCATGGCGTGGGCGTGGGGCCCCCACCTACAGCACTGAGGGACAGGCCTACGGCAGGAAGGTCCGGGAGACCCCCGGAGGAAGCTGGGGCCTCTGCGGCAAGCAAGGCCTCGGAGCTCCCACACCTGTGCTGTCACGCTGTCCTGTGGAATCCGAGGCCTGAGTAAGAGGAAGGGGTGATTTCAAGGCCCTACCACTAGAGTTAGAACCAGACCAGGAAACAGGGCCTGGAGGAGGTTGGGATGGACACAGAGAGTCCTCCTGGGCGTGGACCGCAAGTGTAGAACTGGAGGTAGAAAAGCAATTGTTTTGTGGGACGCAGAGAGGAAGAGCTCAGCTGTTGCAGCGTTAGGGGCTGACTGATACAGGGAGCTTCTGCCCAATCTCGTCCTCGGCTACAGATGGCCGAGGACCCAGAACAGATGGCACCCTTGTTGATTAAGTGCAGTCTGCATGCTGGACTCTGGGGGTGTCTTTCCGTATCTGGGTGTCAGGCCTTAAGAAAGTAGGGCTCCAGGAATCATCAAGTTTTCCCACCTTCCCTGCTCCATTTTATATTTTGTACCTGGGAAACCCAAGTGGCCAGGCCTCAGCTCTGGAGGAAGCTCTGTATGCCCCGGCTTCTGCTCTGTCCCGTTGCCACGGGCCATGGAAACATCTGAGAGGCCAGCTCACCTTTCACCTCCATGGCCCGAGCTCCCCCTCGGACTTCTTCAGAGAGGAAATGGCTTGCCGCCCCACCCACCCTTTGCGACACTGGCAGGCAGGACTCCTGGCCCTTAGGCCTGGCTCTGTGCCCTGGTCTGTGCCCCCAGTCCTCTCTAGGTCTCAGTTTCTCCATCTGTGAGACTGAGGCCGTATCAGCTCGACACTCTCTGTCCTCTCAGTTCTAAGGTGTCATCCTCTTGCGTTGGTGCTGGAGCGGCCATGGGAACAGACCAGAGGACCCGTGGAGGTGGGAGCAGCTGTGAGGAGAGGAGCTCTGGCCTTGCCTCCCTGACCGGGAGCTGCCTGTGTGACAGGGGCAAAGCTGGGACCATCGCAAGGTGTCGAGCTGCCAGGGAGAGGGCGGCCTGCTCAGAGGCCTCAGGCCTCCCAGGAGTACCAGCAGGGCTGCTCGTGGGCAGGGGAGCGCGGCCGCAAGGCGAGGGAAAGGTTTTTTAGGGTGTAATTAGCGCGTTTTCTGGCACCCACCAAACTTCCCCTTCCTCTTGACAGTTTGCTGCCAAAACAGCCCTGATTCCTGTGGACTTGCTTCTATCTCATCCAGAAAAGAAAAAGGAAAGAAAAGAAAGAAAAAGGGGGGAAAAGAGGGTTGTTATTTGTGAAATTGCATTTCCCAGTCATGAGGGTGAGTCACGCATTTGGAGCTTCGAGTTTCGTGTTTGGATGAACTTTTCTCTGGGAGGCTGGGGCCATGCTGCCCTCCCTCAGGCCAGCGGGGTGGGGAGAGGCCCAGAGTCCGTCTAAGGAGCCCTGATAGTTGGAGAGCCCAGGGGCCTTGCCAGGTGGCTGTGCCTGAACTGCCTGGGACAGCTTTAAGAATGCTGATTTGAACGTGGGGTGCGGGAGGGGGAGTTAGTGTTTAATGGGGACAGAGCTTCAGTTTGGGGTGAGGAAAGATTTCTGGAGATGGACCGTGGTGATGGTTGCATAACGATGTAAACGTACTCAATGCCACTGAGCTGTATCCTGAAAAATTGTTAAAATGGTGGATTTGATGCATGTATCGTTTACTATAATAAAAAGTGCAGGTTCCAGGTCCTCAGTCCCAGGCGACTGCTTTGGTAGGTCTGAAGTGGGGTCCAGAAAACTGTATTTGTTAAAAGTTTCCCAGGCCTCTCAACACAAGTTGGAACACACTTGTTTCATCTGTCCAATGGGGACAATGACTCATAGGGTTGTGAGCATCAACTATCTTAATATGTGCAAAGTGTTCACGGCCTAGTACGTAGTAGGTGCTCAGTTACCATCTAATCTCATTTCCATCAAAACCATCCCATACCCCTTATGGTTGTTCAGTGTCGGCTCCCACGCATTCAGGGATGGGGACCCTCTGCCTCCCAGGATGGACCGCCCCATTTTGGGCCACCTGAGAGTTGGAGAGTTGCCCTCAGACTGAATGCAGGTTTGTGCGGTATCTTCCACTGGCCCTGGGATTCATGGTAGCACTGGTCAGCGATACATCAGAGATGGCCATTAAGAGCCTTCGAGTTCTGTGCCCTGCCCAGTTGCTAGAGGCCGGCTGTGTGTTGGGCCTGGGCTACCCTGGACCTGCTACCTGTGGCTTTACTTCCAGACCTTAGGCTCCGATCCAAGCCTGCATGAGAGGGAACGGAGGCCCAGAGAAGGAAAGAGCTGCCCCAGGGTCACATAGCAGGTGTCCAGGGAGCCAAGGAGAGTGTTGGCACCCAGATGGTGAGGGCTGTGTCCTCTAGAAGGGGAATGCCAGATCCCCAGAGATGGAACAAGTAGGGAGGCTGAGGTATAAATGTGTGAGGCATGGAATCACTTCTGGCTGTGGGAGGTGCCTGGTCTCCTGGGGCCAGCTCTTAGCTCACCTTCATCCCCTTCTCACTCTGAGGGGACACCTAAAGGACTGTCCCTCCGCCCCGGGCCTCTGTCAGCCCCATCTTTGTAAGGGAGACCGAGGCAACTTTCTCTCAGGCTCTCGTCGCCCATCACCCTGGGGACTCTCAAGAACAAGGCTGTGTCTCTCCATTTAGATCCAGGGCTCCCCAGGGTCTGTAGTTCACTCCTGGAGTTCTTGGGCGCCTGAGCTGGGGTCAGAGATGCCCAAGCCCATGCTCAGGTTTGTCATTGACCCTCCTGAGGAAGCTGCCTCTTTCCTGCCTTGGCCTCGCCCCAGGAAAGGGGGCCCATGGCCTCACTGCAGGCCCGCCTTCACTAAATTCCAGTGTGCCTGGCCACGGAGCCTGTGACTCCTATAAATAGAGGGTGTATACACCAGGAGGGGGCCTGGGCCGCGTCTGCTTTGAAGCCAAGCAAGACATCTGGTTCCTGTCAACTGGAGGTGGGAGAGAGGTGGGAGAGGTGGGAGAGGTGGGCGACTTCCTCCCTGGGCTCCCGGAGAGCTGGCTGGCTGGGCTGAGGGCTCCCCGGACGCAGTCTGCACCGGCCTCGTGCCACGGGAGAGCGGGCAAAGCACTGACTTGCAGTCTGCCCTCCTGTACAATGGAAACTGTGCTGCATCTGACGTTCTTCTTCCTTACAAGTTGAGGAAACTGAGTCAGCTCAGAGATAAGTGACTCATCTACAGTCACTCCACCAGTAAGCAGCAGAGCCCCAAACCTAGCAGGTTGTTTTCTGTGCTGCCCGCTTATCTCCTGGCAGTGTGTAAAGAACTAATGGTAATAATAATTATCATTATCATCGCTACTTACTGAGTGGTTCCTAAGTGCCAGGCGGGAGATAAGTGCTATATGTTTGTGATGTCATGTTAGTCTTATAGAAACCCTAGGAGGTAGTTATCATTCCTGTCTTCCAGAGGGGGCTGCAGTGGCCCAGAGGGGTTAACTGGCTTGCCCATGGACACACAACTAGAGATGGATTAGAACTCACGCTCCAGGAGGCCAGAGCCCATGGGCAGCTGCAGGGTCATTATGAATTCCTGTGTGTGTGTGTTGTGTGTGCACACCCATGGAAATTTCCCCAAGGCCCTGGCTGCAAATGAGCACGGCCGGGCCTTCCAGAGCCCTCACAGCCTCTGTTCCCACAGGCGCTGAGCAACAGCGTGTACAAGAGCGCCTCCCCTTATGGCTCCCTCAACAACATTGCCGACGGCCTCAGCTCCCTCACCGAGCACTTCTCTGACCTGACCCTCACCTCGGAGACCCGAAAGCCCAGCAAGAGGCCCCCACCCAACTACCTGTGCCACCTGTGCTTCAACAAAGGACACTACATCAAGGACTGCCCTCAGGTAAGGCAGCCCGGCCCAGGTGTGGCTCATGGGCTCCCTTCTGACCTGCGTAACGCTTTCTATGGGTAGGTGGGTAGGACAGGTGGAGCGGCTCCCGACCTGTCCCCCGTCCCCTTCCATGAGCAAGTGGCCCTACGGCTGGCTCTCTCTGGTCTCCACCTTTTTGTCCCCTCTGGTATTTCTGAGATAAGTCTGGCCGGTATGAATGGGACAGAGGCCCAGCTTGGACCTGTGCTGGTTAGGCAGCAATCTGGGTAGGGGACCCCAAAATGAGGTTCTGGGCCTTCAAGGCCCAACCAGTCTTCCTGCCAGGGTGGGTCCTATTACAATGAAGCGGGACGGGGGCCAGCAGCCTCCTCACAGAGCTCTCTCCCGAGACCCCATCTCCTCACACTCACAGGGAAGGAATGTGGGCTCTGGGCCAGGAATCCAGATGTGCGCCCCCTCCCCCAGGGCCCACCTCTACCTCCTCTGCAGTAGGCTTTCTCCTCAACCTGCTGCCTGTGAGGACAGAGGGGGGCCTTCCCTGACTCTGTGCCCCACAATGGGTCTGGGTGAAGGTACCGTGGGGCTGGGGAGGAAAGGGGACCAGGAGGTCGGGGGTGTGGGGAGCAACCCCCATCTCTCAGCAAAGGCTTCACCATGATGGGGGGGGGGTCTTCTGGGGCAGACCCCACTCACAAGATGACCTCTGGCTCTCTGACAAACATGGCTTTGGTATCCTGGGGAGAGAGGTTAACAGTTGTTTTAAATGCGGCATGAGATTATCAGTGATTTTTTCCCTACTTTTTTTTTCATATTTTCCTATGTTTTTATGATGTGGTACTACTTTATTTTATATATGTAATGGAAATGGAATCGTGTAAACTCAGAAACTCAGAACATCCATGTTGTCTCACCCTCCAGATTTTGGAAGCCGAGGGCCTGGCTGGGCGGGGCTGGGTCCCTACAGGACCAGCAGGAGGCTGAAATGTGCTCCTTGCCCACCACTCCCCTCACAAATGGCCATGCCATGCTTTTTGTCCTTGCTGCCTAAAGCACAGCCAGGCATAGCCGAATCAGTGTTGCCGGGGAGCTTGTCGGAAATACAGGATCTCAGGCCCATCCCAGAGTGGCTTCGAGACCTGCCTACCCGGTGATGCAGGTACACCAGTGGTCTTGGCCTCCCCGTACCCCTGGGAAAGAGAGGCCTTCCCTGGTTCCTGAGTAGTGGGAGCTGACCCACTGGTGGCTGTTCTCCAGATCCACACGCCAGTGGGCCCTGTCTGCCCCTCAGTGTGTAGTGAGCAGGGGCCCTGGGCACAAGGAGATCTCAGCAGAAGGTGAGGCCCCACCCCCGGGGGTGTCTGAATAGGACAAAGGGCAAACGAGCAACTAAGGACAGAGTTGGTCTTCAGAGTCGTGTCTGTGGCCCACCCAGTCAGCACCTCCCTGTGTCCTCCCCAGCTGAGCCCACAGCAGAGGGGCTCTGCTGTCAGTCATTCACAACAACACCTCGAAAACTTCCCTCCATCCTCTCCTGCCCACAGTCTGTGATGTGGGCAGAGCAGGACATAGCCCCACTGAAGGACACAGACACTGCAATAAGTACTCTCGAAGCATTATTTCATTCATTACACAACTACTGTACATGTAAAGTGCTCTTATTAACCTCATGTTACACAATGCTTTGTGTGAGTCAAGAACTACACGGGATCACTGAGCCGGTCAGTGGAGGAGCTGGGATTTCCACCCCCCCCAAAACTCCCCACCAGGCAGGTGACACTCAGACACCATCAGAGACTCTTGGGGCTCTGAGGAGGTATGCTCATGCTGGGCTCGCAGCCTGGGAACGCTTCCAGGAGAAGGAGGGCTTGAGTGGGGCTGGGGGGTTGATGGGAGAAGGGTGGCTGTGCCCCCAACAGTGTGACCGGTATCCAAAGGCAACAAATGGTGAGCCAGAGGTGGCAGGCTGGTGAAGAAGTGTGTGAGTGTGTGTGTGCACGCTGCCCTCTCTCCAGACAGGGCCAGAGCTCTCCTAAATGTGGGCACGGAGGGTCCCCGGCCCTCAGCGCCTCTCACTTTCCAGCACAGCGCTAACCCTGGTTCTTTCTTCATGTGGATTATACAGCGTGTTCATTTATCTTGTGCAGGGCTTTTAACTCTCTAGAGAAACAGGAGTCATAGCCCCATTTTACAGTTGAAGAAACCGTCTCGGGGAGGTGGAGTGCTGAGGAGAGGGCAGACGAACATGAGCACCGGGTCCTGGGGCCTCCATGCCCTTTGCCTCCTGGAGCACCCATGCCACTCCAAATGAGGCACCCATAGCCTGTGGAGCCCCAGTTTCTCCCTTGAATGGGTAGAGGTCCTCTTCTGGCCCCATCACAAACATGATTCTATCTGGGACTCCTGCAGGCCCAAGCATCTCCCCCGACCCTTCACGAGAAATGGGAGGGCAAGGGCTCGAAATGTCAGTTTCATCATCTGTAAAATGAGGCTGATGAGGACACTAATTCATAGGATTGTGAAGGTCCAATGAAATAATACATGGAAAGTGCTTAGCATAATGCCTGGCTTACAGTGGGCACTCAGTGAATGTAGGCTAGCACGATTTTTTTTTCTCCTTTGGGGCACAATGGAGAGTGTGCCCTCCTGGCAAGGTACTAGGTATTTTTGGCAGGCTGACGTTTAATTGGATGCCCCCACCCCTCACCTTACCACAGGCTTGGGGCAGTGCTGGGCTAGATTCACCTCTGTACCTCTCGCTGTCTGACCCCCATGGCAGCCCAGGGAACCTCACACAGCAGCTGCTCAGTGCAAGTCTTCCTGAGTGAAGGAATGTGTGAACAAGGCTTTTATAAGGCGTGGACAACTTTACCTCAAATAAAATATGGAAAGAACTCAGAATATATAATATTTAAAAGTGGAGTGTGTATTTTGGTAATAATAGCTTTAATGAGATATAATTTACATACTATATAATTTACCCATTTAAAGTGTATAATCCAATGATTTTTAGTATATTCACAGAGTTGTGTAACCATCACTACAACAGTTATAGAAGATTTTTATCACCTCAAAAAGAAACCTCACATTCTTTAGCTGTCGCCCTCTATTCCTCAGCCCCTAGGCAACCACTAATTTATTTTCTATCTATAAATTTGCATATTCTAGACATTTCATGTAAATAGAATCATATAATACATGGTCTTTTTTGCTTAGGTTCTTTTGCTTAACATGTTGTTTTCATGTTTCATTGATGTAATATCATTTATTAGTTCCGTAATTTGGGAAATGTTCCATCCTGTTCTATTTTCTGGAAGATTTTGTGAAGAATTAATATTAATTCTTTCTTAAATGTATGGCAAAGTTCATCTGCAAAACCATCTGAGCTTGGGTTTTCTTTTGTGGGTAGATTTTTAAAATTACTAGTTCAATCTCTTTACTTGTTATAGGTCAATTCAGATTTTCTATTTCTTCTTGTGTCAGTTTCTGTAGTTTGGATCTTTCTAGGAATTTGTCCATTTCATCTGATTTGTTGGCATACAGTTGTTTATAATATTTATTGTAATTGTATTTATCTCTAAGCTGGGTATAATGTTACCCTGATTCTTGTAATTTGAGTCTTTTCTCTTTTTTCCCCCTTAGTCAGTCTAGCAAAAGTTTTGTCAATTTTGTTGAACTTTTCGAAGGACCAACTTAGAGTTTAGTTAATTTTCTCTATTAGTTTTCTGTTTTCTATTTTACTACTTAACATTCTAATCTATTAAGAAATTGTGGCAAAATACATATAACATACAATTTGCCACCTTAACCATTTTTAAGTGTATAGTTCAGTGACATCACGTACACTCACATTACTGTACCACTGTCACTACCATCCATACACAGAACTTTTTTAATCTTGCAAATTGGAAACTCTGCTCCCATTAAGCAATAACTCCCTCTCTTTTTCTCCCCTAGACCATTTTACTTTCTGTCACTATGAATTTGACAACTCTAGGAACCTCTTATCAGTGGAATCATACTGTATTTGTCCTTTTGTAACTGGATTATTTCACTTAAGATGTCCCCAAGGTTCATTCATGTTGTAGCATGTGACAGAATTTCCTTCATTTTTTTAAGAATGAATAATTTTCATGTGTGCGTGTGTGTGTGTGTGTGTGTGTGATTACCACATTTTGTTTATGAATTTATTCATCAGTGGACAACTGGACTGCTTCTCCCTTTTTGATAAGGTAAATAATGCTTCAGTGAACATGGGTGTATAAATATTCCTCTGAGTCTTTGCTTTCAATTCTTCACCCTAATCTTTATTATTTCCTTCCTTCAGCTTGCTTTGAGTTTATTTTTCTTTTTCTAGTTTCATTTTATATGTATGACACATCATCAGTGAATGTCACTTCATTATAACATTGAAGAGATACTGTTGGAAGTTAACAGCTATTTATATCAATTATCCTATGAAAAAATTGGTTTTGTTATTCATTGTTTCCCTTAAAGTCACAGAATCTATCAATGATAAGTGAGGACTTACTGTAGACGTTTACAACTGTACATTTTCTTCTGAGCTGCATCCCTTAAGTTTTGGTATGTCGTATCTTCATTTTAACTTATCACAGGGTATATTCTGATATCCCCTTTTCCTCTTTGACCCACTAGTTATATAGAAGTATGTCGTTTAGTATTCACGTATGTATGAGTTTCTCGGATATCTTTTAAAAATGATTTCTAATTTTATTCTGTTGGGGGTCACAGAACACACTTTATATTATTTCAATGCTTCTAATTTTATTGTGGATGGTTTTATAGCCTAGTGTGTGGGCTACCCTAGAGAGAGTTTCATGTGCACTTGAAAAGAATAATCTGCTGATGTTGGATGGAATGTTCTGATAGATGCCTGTTAGGTCTCTTTGGTTATAGTGCTGTTCATGACTTCTGAAGCCTTGTTGATGTTCTGCCTAGTTCTTCCATTCTGTTCATTATAGTTAGTAGGGGTATTGAAATCTCTATTGTTGTTTAATTGGTTATTTTTTCTTCAGTTCTGTCAGTTTTTGCCATGTGTATTTTGACTTTGTTATTAGGTACATCCATGTTCATAATTGTATTCCCTCGATGGGTTGATATATATATATTTTTTAACTGGTTGAGAGAGAGAGGAAGGGAAAGAGAGAGAGAAAGAACGAGAGAGGGAGAGAGAGAAAGAGAGATATCCTGACACTGTCCCACCCACTCATGTATTTATTGGTTACCTCTTGCATGTGCCCTGACTGGAGATTGAACCCTCAACCCTGGCGCATTGGGACAATGCTCCAGCCAACGGACCTACCCGGCCAGCGTCATCCTTTTTATCATCATAAAAATGCCCTCTTTATCTCTGGTAACATTTTCTATTGTAAAGTCTGTTTTTTCTGATATTAGCGTAGCCAGCTTTTTTTTTTTTTAATGGATGCTGTTTACGTGATAGCTTTTTCTCTATTTTTTTTTTTTTTTTTTTTTTTTTTTTTTTTTTTTTTTTTTTTACTTTCAGTTTGTTCAGACCTTTGAACCTAAAGTGCATCTCCTATAGATAACATACAGGTGGATCTTGGTTTACCTTTTATTCAACCTGACAATCTCTGTCTTTTGTTTGGACTGTTTAATCCTTTCACATTATTGATAATGCTATTATTAATGCTATTTTGATATATGCTATTATTGACAATGGTTGGATTTAGTCTGCCATTTTACTTTTTGTTTTCTAAATTACTCATGTTTTTTCTCATCTTCTATTCCTCCTTTACTGCTTCCTTATGCATTAAATGATGATTTTTAATGTAACATTTTAATGTCTTTAATGATTTTTTTTAAAAATATTTTTAAAGCGGTTTCCTTAGTGGTTGCTCCAGGGCTCATCTTATATATCTTAACTTATCGGAGTCTGCTTCAGATTTATATTAACTCAACTCCAGTGACCATTATTCTTACATAGCTCTAGTCTTTTTTCCTTGTTTTTGTGGCATTATTGTTAATGCATTTTACATCGATATATGTTACAAATTCAACAGTACTTGTTATAACTGCTACTTTATATAATTTCATGTGTTTTAAAGAAGCTGAAAAAAGAAAGGAAGGCAATTATATATGTATCGCGAGAGAGAATGAGAGGGAAAGAGAGAGAAGGAGAGAGCAAGTGAGCGCACTGAACTTTCTGTCAGATTAACCTCCCTGTTTCCCATTTCTGGTTCTCTGCATTTGTTGCTGTAGATTCAAGTTACTTACCACCTGCAATCATTTTCTTAGCCTGAGACAGATTTTCACCCACCTGTCTCCTTTGTGCTGTTTACTGGCAAATATATTACACTTTTATATGTTATAGGACAAATAGTGTTATAGGATATTTTTATATGTTATAGGACAAATTTTATGCATATTGTTTTATACAGTTGCTTTTTACATCAGCTAAGAGAAGAAACAAGAGGAAATATTTATTTATACTGCCTTTTACAGTGCATAATCCCCTTATCAGAGCTCCTTGGTTTTTTTTTTCATGTATATTTGCATTCCTGCTTGGGTCACTTGCTTTAAGCCTGAAGAGCTTCCTTTAGTATTTCTTGAAAGGTTGGTGCGCTAGCAACGAAACCTCTGTTTTTGTTTACCTGGTATCTCACTTTCAGTTTTTAAAAGATAGCCTTGCTTGGTATAGAATTCTTGGCTAACAGGTTTTATTTTTCTTTGAGTACACTGAATGTGTTTTCCTACTTCCCTTTGGCCTCCATTGTTTCCGATGAGGAGTCAGTTGTTAATATTATTGGAATTCCATTGTAAATGATGTGTCATTTTTCTCATGTTGCTTTCAAGGTTTCCTCCTTGTTTTAGCTTTTCAGCAGTTTTACTAGGATGTGTTCATTTGTGGGTCTCTTCATTTTTATTTTACTTGGAGCCTCTTGAGCTGTTTGGATGCGTTGATTAAAGGTTTTCATCAGATTTGGGAAGTTTTTAGCCATTATTTCTTTGAATATTTTTTCTGCTTCTTTCTCTTCTCCTGTGAAATGATTTTTAAATGATCTAAATGCCTTTAAAATCTTAAAAATGGCCTAACCGGGAGTGGATGTGCAGAGCCCTAAGCCCCCCGTCCTAGGTCCTGAGGCTACTCGTGCAGCCCCGGGGCTCTGAGCGAGGCAGCCTGAAAGTGCTCTTAAAGCGTTCACTGCCCGTGCCCCAGGTGGCCTAACACAGGAACCAGGGGATGGAAACCTGTGCTTTTCCATTCTTAAGTTTGGGCTAGAGGCATCCAGAGCTTAGCTCATCAGACCAGTGGGGCTTCTCATAGATCCCTGGGGCAGTGTAGAGGGATTTGGCTCTGCAGGAATACTGGGAGACCCTGAAGCAGAGATGGAAGGTGCTGGAGACCAGTTTCCAATTTTGCTGAAAGGCAGCCCCTCTTGTGGGGTGAGGCTGGACCTGGTCTAGGGTCTATCTCCAGCCAATGTCAGGGCTGGCTCAAGGAGTCTAGGGAGCCAACAGTGTCTACCATTCTGTTCTTGAAAAGCCTGCTTCTACTGTTATGCCAGGCCTCTTGTTCAAGGGTAGTAATACCATTAATAACAATAATAATAGTTTCTAAGCATTGAGTTTACCATTGGGTTTAATGTATGATATGCATTAGCTCCTTTAATTCTTTAAAAAACTCATATCAGTCAATTGCCAGATGATAAAACTGAGGCCCAGAGAAGTTAAGTGACTTGCCTAAGGTTACATAGCTAGTAAATGGCAAAGCTAGAATTGGAATTTGCGTCTTCCTGATTCCAGAGCGCATGCTTTGCAGATGAGGTTCTACTATCTGCCTTTGCATCCAAATTTGGATCTCCACTATCATTTTCAGAAAGTCAGAGTTTTAAAAAAAGATGGGTTGCTGGAAATAATGTGGGACAAGGACAATGTGGGCAGAGGACATGTTAGGCTTGGCCTGGCCAAGTAGATCCTACCACTGGACCAACCCCAGTGTGTCTGCTATCCCAGTACAGTCCAGGAGGCCAGGGGCGGGTTGGGGCTGCCCCCTGTAGTGGCTACAGAAATACCAAGTGGCTATAGAGGAGTCACAGTTGTTATCTACCTGCCTGAGCATCTCATGTTAGCCTCTGCACACCAATGTGGCGGGACCGTGAAGACCTGAGCAGTAGCATCTTGCTCTGAGCCAGCTGCACTTGCCTACATAGGTACGTGGGTTTATGGTGGGGACTTGGCTCGGTGTCACATCTGTTCCCAGGACACACAGATTGTCTAGGAGAGCCAGACCCAGGACTCGCTACAATCCCCCAACCCTTCCTGAGCTCCTAACTGTGTGCCAGGCCTATGCTAGATAAGGCCCTATCCCTGTCCTCCATGGGGCAGACAGAAACACTGGTGGCCATTCAGGGTGATCAGGACTAGAGCTGAGGTTTGCAGTGAGAAACTGGCTCTGCCTGGGCTTCACGGGCGGCCTCAGAGAGGAGGAGTCTGGGCCTGGGCTAGGGAGGGATTCCAAGCGATTGTGTATGTAACGGGAGTTTGCTTTCCGAGAATTGCGGGCCCTTGGTGACAGCTGGCACTCTGGGTGCCTAAGGGGAGGAGCAGGAGGTGTGGCTGCGGCAGGTGGTGAAAGGCCTGTGTACCAGGCTGCACTAACTTGGGCTTTATCGGGAGGGGAGGGAGAAGCCACGCAAGCGTTTTAGGTGACATGCTCAGATTGGCATTTTGAAAGATCACGCTAGTGACAGGTTAGAGGCCAGGCTGTAGGAGGCAAGACTTCAGGCAAAACCAGTCCAGGAACACGGATAGAGGGTAAAACCAGATATATGGCAAGGGTGAGCAAAGATCAGAGGTGAGGGGACAAATTCTGGGCACTATGAGAAGGTAGCATCTGTGGGGTATGGTGACTATGAGGGCGAGGGGTGGAGGGATAAGGTGTCAAGGAAGGCTACCGGCTTTTTGAGGTGGCCACCTGGGCAAGTGGGGTGCTACTAACTGGGATACAAATTTATGTGCCTGAAAAGATAGGCTGTCCTTGATTTATTCATTCAGCAAGTATTTATGGAACACCTGTTATGGGCCAAGCATTTACGGATGCCACACTGAACAAACCAGAAAAGGTTTCTGCTGTCTTGGAATTTACCTTCTAGTTGGCAAAGTTAGACAGTAAGCACAAGTTAATAAGATAAGGAGATATCGGATAGCAAGAAGTGTTCTGCAGAATCTGAGTGCTTTGACAGAGAACCCCAGGCTGACTTCTCCGGGACGAATGGCAGGACCGTGATTCCTTAAGTGCCCACAAAAATGTTTTAATGTTTATTTATCTTAAAGCCAGAAGAAAAGAATAAATGTAATAATAATGAATCCAGCTCTGGCCAGTGTGGCTCAGTTGGTTGGAGCATTGTCCCGTAACCGAAAGGTTGCAGGTTTGATTCTCAGTCAGGGCACATACCAGGGTTCCAGGTTGGATCCCTGGCTCAGGCACATACAAACCCTGGTCTGGGCACTGACAGGAGGAGCCAGCTAGTGGATGCTTCTCTTTCACATTCTCTCTCTCTCTAAAAGCAATGAAAAAAATGTCCTTAGGTGAGGATAAAAAAATGTTCTTAGGTGAGGACACACACATATGCGTGCGTGCGCGCGCGCGCACACACACACACACACACACACAATGATAATAATGAATCTAGCCTGGGTAATATTTGTCTTTATACAAATGAAGTCATTAAATATCATTTTTAACAACTTTTTATGGAGGAACAGGCCCACAAGAGTCACACTGTAGCCCTGAAGAAGATCTGTGGGCTGCTTTGGATTGGGTGGCCATTATGGGCCTTTCTGATGAGAGGATGTGAAAACTCCAGATATTACCTTCTATCTAAAGGTCAGATAGGGTTCAGGGTCCATAAACCAACATAAGGACCCTGATCTTAGTGAAGGGATGCCTTGTTGAGGTCAAAGGAAATAGCTTCAAATTTGTAACCCAAAGACCAGAGTTCAAGTTCCAGCTCTGCTATTTACCTCCTGTGCAACCTTGAATAAGCCATTTAACCTTCCTCATTTCTGAAATGTATCTGTAATTTGGGGTCAGTGCAGGACTTCCTGCCCTGATAGTCCACTCATCACCTCTGTAGGAACAGAGACTAGGGTGCAGATGGGGGCAGTACATCCAGGACCTGGCGTCCTTTCCCCGAGCCCTCCGTCCACCCTTCATAGTGGTCAGGCCCAGCCGCGCCCAGCCTGGGAACTGTCCGTCAGGAGCTGAGCTGAAAGCAGAGATTTCCTCTGCTTTCTTCCTCGGCCTCCACCACTCCTACTACATCCTTGAGGGGCAGGTTACTCCTGTGAGGGAGGCTCGAGGGGTGTTGTCACCTGTGCTTTCTGTGTCCAACTGAGGACGGCACACTGCGAAGGGTCTGGGGAGGGCCTGAGCCTAGGGGAGCTGCCATTCCTGAGTCAGCATGCCCAGGGCTGCTAATGAAATCCAGATGTCAGACAGAAAACAATCGTCACCCCCACCCATCTGGCAGCTCGTGTTTCTTGGAGATTGCAAAAGAAGAAAAATAGAGCAGGGAAAGAATCGAATCCTAGAACAGCTGAAACCTTAGAGGAGGGGTGTAAATCGTTTCAGGGCCCTGCTGGGGGGAGGGACAGGAGGCAAGGGGAAAGCAGAGACTGGTCCAGACCCCCTTCTCCCTGACCCCAGCCTTTGTTGCACTCTGGACCCCACTCCTTGACCTCCCCCCAGGTCCGAGCAGGCTGGTCCCTGCAGGGTGTCCTAAGGAGGCAGGGAGGGCCCAGGCCATCAGCCTGTGTCTGACCCCTCCCCGGGGTTTCCAGTCCCCCTTTCAGGTGCTGACCTCACTGCAGGCCTCTCATTCATCGGGCCTGAGTGGCTGAATCCTGGGGAGGTGACAGGCAGAGGTGACTGAAGCTATGTAAGATTTCCCCCGCAGAACCTGGGACCCAGGGCCATTGATTGGCTCAGACCCATCAGCATACCGGTTGGGGAAACAGGTTTTCTTACAGCGCGGGGCAAGGACTACATGTTATGAGAGATCACTGGAGGGAGGAAGGGAACAAATAGAGAAGGAAGGAAGGAAGGGAGGGAGGAACAGGGGAGAGAAGAAGGAAGGGAGAAAAGACAAACAACAACATGACATGATTGCACTGAGGAAGACCTGGGCCCGGGGCCTGCGGCATGCCTGCGTACATGGCAGCATCGCTGCACGGGCCTTCCTCAGGGACCTGGCCTGGCGCACTGGCTGAGGGGCCTGGGCTCTGATGTTCCAGTGCTTGGCACAGAACCTGGAATGTCCTGAGGGCTCAGAGAATGTTAGCTGGGGTGGTTGTTGCTGGGGATGGTGTGGTGACTGCTGACCCTGGCGAAGTCCCCACACCAAGGCCCTCTGCTCATGATTTGGTGAGGTGAGCACAGCCCCAGAAGCCAGCCCACCTGGGTTCAACTCCCTGCTCTGCCTTGGACCAGCTGGGGGCCTTTGGGAAAATTAAATGTCTCTAGGTCTCAGTTTTCTCCTCTGTAAGATGAAGGTAATAAAAACCTTCCCCATGGGAGGTTGTGAGGATAAATGAGTTATTTCATACAAAATGCTTAACAGAGAGCCTGGCACCTCATACGCACCTTGGCACTGTCATATGCCGTTGTAACTGTGTTAATGACCTTCATTATTATTATGCCTCAGCTCAGCTGGTTTGAGATGTTCCAGAGGTGCTTCGGGGCTGTGGGGGTCATCGGACGGGGCTCTAGTCCTTCACCCCACCCTCACCCCACAGAGGGGGGCTACCATGGGCATGGGCTGCAGGGAGGCCCTGTGACAAGGCTATGCTTTCTCAGGAGTCTTGGGGTGGGGGCAGGGGCAGGCTCTGATGACTTTGGGTCACCCAGGTTGGCTGGAAGGGCAAACAGGCAGGGACTGGATCCCGGATGCTCTGCCTGGCGCAGCACAGTTGCTCCAGGAGGAGGGGTGGTGGGGCATGGCTGGAAGGTGCCCAGTGCCACCTGTGGGCTGTCAGCTCCCCTCTGGCCAGGCAGAGGGACGGACCTGCCAAGTGCACACCCTGGCACAGACAAGTGAGAGCAGCTGCAGGGGGAAGGAGGGGCGGGGCACAGGGCGTGGGGGCTCACAGGGCAGTCCCTTGTACATTCTTCCTGCTGCCACAAACTAGCAGGAAAGAGTCCCAGAGGGCCGGTTTCACATCCTCACTGCCAGTTCTCCTTTTAAATGGACCACAGCTGGCGACTTGGGGCTCCTGTGTCCCCATACTTATCGGAGCCCCCAGGAATCTTGCTGTATCAGTTGGCCTCACTTTCTCAATCCTTTGCCCCTGGGCCACAAGGGACAGGGGTTTTGGTAGAGCCTTGGAGCTAGGACCCATCCCAGGTCCTTGAACCACCTAGAAGTCTTAGTGGATGAAGACCTGGAGGGGAGCACTTGCATCCTTGAGCTTAATAGCTGCCTGGTGTCACTTCCTCCTGGCAGCCTTTTCTGATTTCATCTGTCCTTAAGCTCCAAAGTATTGCCCTCCTCTGAACACTGGAAGCACCGCATTCGCTCACTCACTTATTAGCAACCCCTGCCCATGGCCTCCCGTAGGCCACACTCCTGACCTAAACCTCTCCCATGGTTTGCTTTTCTCTTGGAGAAAAGCCCAGGGCAGCTCTGCAGGCCCTGTGGAAGGTTCTGATGGGGTCATTTTCTGTTCCCCTTAGCCGCAGTCAGGACATGAGACAGCGGGGCAGTCAAGTCTCCTTGAGGTGTCCTCAGACCTCACTTCTGCCCTGTCGCACCTGTGTCCGAGTACATTGAGCCATTTCACCTAGGCATCTGTGAAGTGGGCTCACTGCCTTGTAGGGTGTTCGTGTGAAATTGGTGGGCAAAGTAGCTGCTTCAGTGTGTGGTGGCCAACAGCATTGAGTAAGTGGCAGCTCTCTTGTTAATACAGCAATGCTTGTCAGGTTCCTGGGTCCCTGAGCCTTATCTGCCCTCTTTGTAAAGTGAGAGTCTGGAGCTTGGCTTGGCAGGGTTTAGTGTGAGGTGGATGAGATGCAGCCTGAGACGCCGCGGCACTGGAGCCTCCCCCTTCCTTTTCCCTGGTCCATCGCAGCCGGGCAGCTTTCCCATACACACAGGTGCACCCACACACCTGCACGCACACACACACGCACACCTGGGGCTTTCCAGCCTCCGTACCTTTGCTCGTGCCATCCTCCAGGCCTGGAGGGCCTTTCCCTGATCTTTTCCCTCCTAACCCGCCTTCAGGGCCCAGCTTGAACCCCCCCATCCCACCCCCACCTTCAAAATACCTTTTCCAGCCGTCCCATGCTGCTCTCCTCTCTGAACCCCACTTTCATGACCAGCTCCCCCACCTAGGACCTGGTTCTAAGGCCTTTAATGGCTTCTTACCTCTCCTGCCTCCCCATCTAGAGCCTGAAGGGCAGGAGTCACCCCCTTATTGTGTGATCCCTGCTCTGCACTGCCCTGGTCCTGGAGTGTGGCCCCCCCAGGTGCCAGGAGCTGGTCCCAGCTGTTTGCCATTTGAGTTCTGCTGCGCGTTCTCGCACCCTAGGACTTCGTCCATGCTGTGCCCTCAGCCAGTAATTCAGTCTCATTTTCTCCTCCTCCAAGTCCAGCCCAAATGCACCTTCTCCCTTGGAGTATCCCCTGTGCTCCTACACTGTCTTGTTGAACCCTACCTATCCTGGGGCCGATCCTGGCACAACATTTTCTCCTACTTCCTGAGGGCCCATCTCAGGTAGGGTCTGTGTCCACTTGGCTGGTAGAGGGGGCGTGTGCTTTGGAGTCAGAAGACCCAAGCTCTTGTCCAAGGTCTGCTCCTCAGTAGCTGATTAACCTTGGCGTAGTCCAGCCTGCCCTTGAGCCCCCATGCCCCCTAGTGTGTGAAGTGGGGTCACCCACGAAGCCCGTCTGTCACGACCTTTGCGATATCCAGAGGTGATCGCCCCAAGCAAACGCACTTTGAAAACTGTCAGTTGTATTGTGTGCCCCACTGTCCAGCGAGCAGCCAAGCCCAGGCCTGCAAACAGCAGGTGCTCGCAAAATGACTAGAGGGGAGCAAGTGAAGGCTGATGGGCTTCTGGGGTGGGTATGAGCCAGGGGGCTGCTGTAGCCCCTGCCTTTGCCTGCCAGGGGTTCTCAGGAGCATACTTGTGATGGCAGTCGTTTAGAGAAACCACTCACAGCATCTGGGGTGTCCCCCTTCCCAAGATGGGGCCGGATCCCCCACCAAGCCTCTCCTGCATCTTGTGGCTTTGTCTGGAGCAGGAGGTGGCCCAGCCTCTGGGTTTGAAAACTTGGCACCACTAACCTGCCCTGCCTTTAAGAGGTGGGCTTTCTTCTCCTCGGGGCCCCCCATTCTAAGGTTTAGGCTGCAGAGAAATCAGGCCACAGGTATAGGGAAGGGGCTCCCATGGAGTTGGGAGTCCAGAGAAATGAGACCTCCCTTAAGCGTGGCCTCTGAAGCAGCTGCATCTCACGCCCACTGCCTCTCTGTTCATCTCTCCCTCCCTTCCTTTCTTCTTGCTTTTATTCTGCAAGAAAGTAGCACAGAGAGGTTAAGCATCTTGCCCATGATTGCGCATCAGGTTAATATCAGGCCAAGTCTGACCCCACCCAGGGTCCAGGATTTCCCACTGCCCCTCTCTGCCCACACGGGCAGGTCCCTCCATCAGGGCACACTGCACCTGCTGTGCTTGGGTCCGGGCGGGCTTTCCTCCCTGCCTTGCATCCTGGTGCGTCCCTGGCTTTGGCTTGGGAGGGAGGCTTTGTGCAGGAACAGAGCGTCTCTCATTTCACAGGTTCGGGTAATGGTGAAGAGGGAGGCTGTCCCCGAGGCAGTGAGCATGATGACAAGGGGTAAAGCTGACAGGAGCCCAAGCTCCTCTACTTCTTGCTTGGGAACATGAGGCTCAAACAGAGCAGTGTGTCCCCTCCTCCCACTCTGTGCTCCCCAAAGAAACTTGCACAACCAGCTTAGTATTTGGTGTTTTCCTTTGACTATGGTCTTGGGGCAGGGTCGGGGTGGGACCAGGAAGTCCACAAAATCACTAGCACAGTCCCTGGCACATATTGAGTGCTCAGCAGATGCTGTTGCTGCTGCTTCGATACTGTAGCCCCAGTGTCTGCCGTGGCACCTGCTGCAGAGCTGGGGCCATGATACGGAGAAGGTATTAACAGCGCAGTGGCTAACACTCCCAGGGAGCATTGGCCACATTCCAGGCACTGCTCTGAGCACTTTACATGTACTGGCTCATCTAATCCTCACAACAGCCCCCTGTGCACTATTATTCCCACTGCACAGAGGACGAAGCTGAGGCACAGAGAGGGTAAGTGACTTGACCAGGGTCACACAGCTCACATACAATTCCCAGCAGTCTTGCTTCGGAGGCCATGCTATCATAAACATGGAATATGTAAGAAAGGAAGAAAAAAATGAACAATACTCAAATGGGATGTGGGGAAGGAAAGGAAGGCAGGGAGCTGACATTGGCCGAGTACCCTGTGTGCCAGAGACCATGCTGAGTCTTTGCACCTCACTGGTGTTCTCAGAGACATCAAAGAATTCCCCTGGGGGTCACAGCTGGGATTTAAGCCCAATGAGCCTGGCTGATTCCACCCACTGAGCCCACTGGGAGCCAGGTCAGTGGCCAGCACACTTCAGCAAGGGTTCCCTGGAGACCCCTGGGAGGCCTTCAGGCCTGCATAGTTGAGTGGGAGGCAGGACAGGAAGTCGCTAGCTGAGGTAAGTCATTGCCAAGGTGTATGGCTCTAACCGGCCACAGGGGAGTACTTTAGAGGAGGGCGCATAGCCAGGTGGGTCACCTTGAGTAAGCCCCTTGCCCTTGCCACACTTCAGTTTCCCCTTCTGTTCAGTGGACCCCGCAACATGCGTTTCTTTTGCCCCTTGGCATTGCTGTGTGGATCTCATGATCTAACAGAGCTGGAAATGACTTGCCGGCCAAACTGAACAAAAGTAAGCGTTCTTAGGGGTAAATAGACCATTATTTGTGAACACCTAAAGGTTTGCCTCACAAAGTGTGGCCCGTGCGCCAGCAGCTGCCTCGCCAGGAGCATATCAGAAATGCAGAGCCTTGGGCCCCACCCCAGATCTGCCGAATCAGAACCAGCACTTTCACAAGCTCCCAGGCGACTCGTGGGTGCGTTACATTTTGGGAAACACTGGTCTAAGGACTATCTGGGCTCCTACTGCTCCATTCCTGAGGCTACCTCTTGGGCCTTCTTTCCCTAGCCCAAAGGGTTCTTGGCTGGGAATTCCCATCTCTCTGGAGGAAACACTCCAGCCCAGCAGGACCCCTGCCCTGCTTAGCTGCTTAGGGGCCGCGAGAACATCAGACGAGGACTGGAGTCAGGCACGGCTCTGTCAGCCTCCATCGCTGCGGCGGCCTCCATCGTTGCGGCGGCCCCGGTGCGGCCCAGCCCCATTTGTTTGGAAGTGAAGCTCCTACTGAAGCAGCAAGGCCAGTCAGAACTGTAACAGGGGCAGGGAGAGGGACACCCCCTCAGCCAGGGTGCAGAAGCTGGGGGTTCCCTCTGAGCCAGCGAAGGGCATTTGTACCCAGACAGTCTCCATCTTTATGCAGGAAGGCAAAGTGCTGAAACTGTAGCTGGGGTGTTTCAAATTAGACCTAAGGAGGAACTTCCTAAGTGATCAGGAACAAGCCAGCAAAGGACGCTGGGAGCCCCCATTACCTTAAATGGGTGGCCCTGCCGTGTGAAGTCGAGCGACAGAGCTGGAAAGGGTTCCCAGAGGTTCTCTGTCCGACTTCCGCCTGGAGACCGTTTAGACCTAGAGAGGCTGACCAACTTGTCTAAGGCCACACAGAAAGCCAGTGACAGCTGGCTGATGACGCCCCAGGCCTTGGCTCTTTCTTCTTTACAGGCCTCATCAGAGGCTGGGGATTGACTTTCATGACCTTCATCATGCCCCTCCAGCCCCCCTTTGCAACAACCTGAAGGGCTTTGAGTATGTGGGTGGGGGAAGGGAGGGCTGGCCTTGTGAACCTAGTGGCCTCCAGGTGTCTCACTCTGTGCCGGCCCACATGGTGCCCAAGACTGCTAACGCCCCTGGAGCAGGGGGTTTCGGAGGCAGATGCAGCAAGTTGGAGAAAGGGCCCCTGGAGCCAAAGGGGTCCAAGCAGAGGAAACAAGTAGAGAAAAGCCTGAGGGGGTTGACCTTGGTCTAGAAGCAGGGACCATCGCTGTGTGTCCTTGGGCCAGGCCCATGCACTCTCCATTTCCCCATCTGTAATGTGGAGGAGAGGTTCATCAGATCCGTGATTCTCACCTGGGACTTCACATTGGCCTCACCTAGGGAGTTTTTTTTTTCTCTTAGCTTTGTGCTAGAAATTCTGATTCTGTAGATCCAAGGTAGGCCTGGCCAGGAGCATTTTTTTTTTTTTTTTTTAGCTCTCCAGGTGATTCTCATACACCTTTATCCATGCCTGAAGTGGTGTGGAGCTCAGGCAAGTGTGGAGAGAGCCCCTGCATGTGAGCCAACCATCATTGTCCTGAGGGCCTGGGGATGCAACGTTACAGGATCCATGAAAACTCGAAAATCAGTGTTCCAGGGCGTCCTGCTTCTGACAGTGTTTGATACTCAATCCCAGATTTCTTAGATCATGCGATCACAATGTTTTATTTTTATGAGAAACTAGATTTCTCACACTGGACAGTTCTGACAGCTGGTGGTTCTGAGTTTTCTGAGTCTGAGGTTCTGTAATCATTCCACATCTAAATTCCATGATTCTGAGCTCTTTCGTGTATTTCTGTTTCAACACGATTTATTCTTTGAAATGAAGATTCTCCACATCTAGGATTCTAACATATTATTATTATGGATTCTAGAGACTCTCTAAATCCAAGCTATTATGGTGCTAACATTTTTAAAAATTCTGGATTCAGCAACTCTGTGATCTGTCATTCCATCCGGGCAGTTGGCCGCCAAGGCCTGGAGCCTGGCCTTTGTCTCCCCGAGACAAGGTGGTGATTGTGTAACCTTGGGTGCGTGCCCCCTCCCCTGCTTGGCCTGGATGGCCTCTCCTGGGCGGCAGAGCGGGGATGGGGAGAGCAGAGACCCCACAGAGCTCTCTCTGCTCCGGCTCTTGCTCCATCACTGCCGCTAGAGGAGGGGAAGGCAGGACGAGTGTGCGGCATGTGCTTGCCCACCCAGCAGGAGGGGCAACAGCTCAGACGTGGGGCAGCAGCTCTTATTCACTCAGATCTTTGGCCCCGTCTCACAGCAGAGCTGTCAGTTCCCAGAGTGCCAGCTGTGGCTCAGATATTAGAGTCTATTGCATCCAAAGCGTCTCCCCTAAACACACACCCCCCAATTCCAGGAGGAAAAACAGAGACCCAGAAGGAGAGAGTGATGTGCCTGATAGAGCTGGTGCCCAAACCCAGGACTCCTAAGTGTCCAGCTATACCGTGGTGTCTTCCAGATAGTCCTTTTCAGGCCTCACTTTTTGCAGAGACCCCTCGACCCTCCATAGGACCTAGTTGATTTTTAGGTCTCCCTGGGGTGATAGGGACCAGCCCTGTGAGTCAGGAATACAGAAGCTGGTAGCCTGGTGGATTTCACCAAGCCCAGGAGCAGCGCTCTCTGCCCCACGTGACCTCCCCAGACCATTTTCTGCTTGCCACACCACAGTCTCCCGTTTCACTCCCCCAGAACCGGCGCCCGCAGGTGCCAGTGCACATCAGGCCCGGAGACCAGGAGGCAGAGGGTGGGCTGGGAACAGTCAGGTGTGGGGTGACAGCCCACCACTTACTCACTGGGAGACCTTGACAGAGTCCCTTCTCCTTGCTGGGGGCTGGGGGAGTGTAGCTCCCAGTCACTGTGAGGATTAAACGAGACCCTATATGAGAAAACCCGACAGCTGGGAGGGGGCTGAGGCTGGCCCCCTCCACTGCCAGCTTCTCACACCAGCACAGAGCCCAGCTCCGACCAGTACTGCGTGTTCATTGAAGGAGACTCAGTGGGCCTTTTTATATTTGCTGAGAGGGTGACATTTTGGATTTCAGAGACTTTCTTGGGTTTTCAGAAGGTTGGCAAGATAGGGAAGAAAACGCATAAAGAAAGGCCTTGGACATCCGAGATTTTAGGCAAGTGTCCATGTACTGATGGTGAGGGTTGAGGTCCACAGTTTACTGAGCTACAGCCGTGTGCCAGGCACTTTGCATTCACAAGCTCATTAAGTCTTCTCAATTCCCCACCCAGTAGGTAATATTATCCCCACTTGAGAGGTGGGAAACTGAGGTTCAGAGAGGTTCAGAAACTATGCCAAGCTCTTGCTACTGGTAATGGCAGAGTCAGGATTCGAACCCAGGTCCCAGAGCTGCACACCACAACCATCTTTCACTTTACCCTCTGCTGGCTGAGAGGGTGTAGGGTCATGAGACAGACAGCAGTCACCTCCTCATTCAACAAGGGGATAGAAAGACATTTTCCAGAAGAGATAAGTGTGATTGCATTTCTCCTTCCTTCAACATGATACTCCTAATTTTTCATTCAGTTGTTTTGATCACTTTGAGAGTTCCAGAACTACCATCCCTGGACCTACCTCCAACCCACTGAAGCTTGTGGAGGTGGGTGTCTTGCGGGGTGCTCTGCACAACCATGCTCCCAGCACCTGTGCGTGGAGCTCCGAGTGCGCATGCTACACCCACTCCCCGTGCCACCCTGTTGGTGCGCACACTCACACAGAGGCCATGCCGCTGCCCAATGCTGCCAAGCCCCACGGAGCCACAAAGCTCAGCCAACTCGCCTCCTTTAGGGTCACGGAACAGGTTTAAAGAGGAGCCTCTGCTGCCTTCTTGACCACTTCTTTCCCTGTCAGTTGACTTAAAATAGAGCTGGCAGGTCATCTTAAAGTGTGTACCCATGAAAAATAGCTGTGCATGTCGTTCCTTGTGGGTTTTGCCAGCCCAGTGTGTGTCTGCAGCCATGCGCCCGCCCGGGCCCAGTTCAGAGCATAGGCTTAATGCCCCTTTGTGGGCAGAGAAGGAGGTTTTGCTCTGGGGCCTCCACAAGCTCAGGTCACCCAGGTAGTTCCTTCCACTCCTGCTGTCCTGGCCTTCTGGGCTGCTGGGAGTGAGGCAAGGATGGGGGAGACGATCGGGGACCAGTAAGGAGAGCATGTGGATGGGCTTCAGGGCCCAGGATGGTGGGCTTCCAAGGGGCTTGCCCTGGGCCTCTGTACCAAGTACTGCGCAGACATCACCCCTGGGGAAGAAGAAGTGCCCCTGACGACACATATCAGGTTGAATAGCCCTCTCCTGTGGCAAGGCAGCCCTCTGGGGTTGAGAGACCCTCTCAGGGAACATGGCGGGAACTCCGGGCTGAGCAGGGTGGCTCTGGAAGGCACAGGAAGAGTTGTCTGGAAGTGGGCCACCCTTCCTTCTTTACTACATCTGCTTCAGACTGTGTCCCTGAGCACTGAACTTGGCTCCGGGGGTCTGAGCTCTGTCCTGCCCTGCACAGGCTGTGTGATGCTGGAGGTCACCTCCCGGAGCCCCTGATAATCGATCGCCTGCCATGTGAACCTTGGGCTGAGGATGGGGGTGGGGCATGTAGATCAGTAGTTGAGTGTGTTACTTTATCTGCTTGTTTTGTTTTTTAAAGATTTTATTTATTTTACTTTTAGAGAGGGGAAGGGAAGGAGAAAGAGAGGGAGAGAAACATCAATATGTGGTTGCCTCTTGCATGCCCCCAGCTGGGGACCCGGCCTACAACCCAGGCATGTGTCCTGACTGAGAACTGAGCCGGTGACCCTTTGGTTCATAGGTTGGCACTCAGTCCACTGAGCCCCACCAGCCAGGGCTTCATCTGCTCATTTAGCGTGTAGTTATTGAGCACTTACTAAGTGCCAGGCGCTGTTCTGGGCACTGGGGACACGCTGCAGTCAACATGAAAAACAAGGGGAGAATTCAACTCGCATTCTGTTGCCTGACAGACAGAAAAGAAATAAAAACGGATATGCTGTATGGTGTTAGGTCATGTTCAGACAGAGTTGCCAGGCAAGCCTCTCTGAAGAAATGCAACTGGAATAGAGACACATGAAACAGGGAACAGATGACGTGGCGATCTGCGGGAAAGGCATTCCTGGCCGAGGGAATGGCAAGAGCCAAGGCCCTGAGGTGAGGCAAGGATGTGCTTGACCTGCTCGAGGAAGAGCCAGAGGGCCAGGGTGCCCTCCGGACAGCTCCAGCTCAGAGGGAGAGCTGGTTGGGAGAGAGGGGTTGGGGCACAGGGCTGAGCATGTCTTCAGCACTGCTGTCCCTTCGCCTGCCTCATCCCCCAGCTGGGCAGCCCTCCTCTGGGGGACATAGATGGGTGCTTGTCTTGAGAACCCCCCTCTGCTCCCCCGCCTCTCGGAACACTTGAACACTAGCAGTGGGGACAGGAAGTGTCGGCCCTTGCTTCCCAGCTGCCTGGGTGGGACACCGCCGAGCTGGACTGGCCTGCCTGAGGAGGGACAGAGGGCCTATTGAGCCTGCTCTCTGGACCAGCAGGGACAATAGCCACACTGAAGACCAGGAACATGGGCTGGCATGCTTGTCCAGGAAGTCACCAGGCTGCTGCCTGCCCCCCTCCCCGGGCCACCCCAACTCCATCTGACTTTCTCCTCTAGCTACTTATTTCATGCTGACAGTGATGTCCAAAATGGTCACTTTGTCCTCCACCTCCTCCCCAGAGACCCCCTGCTCTGTGCCAGGCCCGTTCTGGGCCCGGGGCTCAGAGAGGAGTCCTGCGTGGTCTCTGTTCCTGGGGACTGGCCTGGGGAGGAGGCAAAACACACATAGACTGAGTGGGGCATCCTGTGTGCTTCTCGCAGAGGCATACAAAGTGCAGGGGACCCACAGGGGCTGGGGAATGTCAGCTGGGAGGGCTGCGAGGGAAGGCTTCCTGGGGGCGGTGTCAGGATTCTAAAGTGCTTCCACAGCCAAGATCATGTTTTAAAGGCACGACAGCCATGCGACACAGACAGGACGAGATCAGCATCTGTGACAGACCCAGAGGGGCAGGAGGCAATAGCCCCTTTCTCACGGCCAGCCAGGGCCCATTCCAGGACTCGAACTCTGCATCTCCAGCCTGTGTGCTGTCTCCTTGGGGGACACTTGCCCCAGAAGGGTCTTTAAGGAATCCCCTAGACAGGAATGCTAACACAGGTCACATGTACCGGTCACCGCCACCCATGGCCATGGTGAGGTGGACAGCACCAAAATCACACCATTTTGGCCCATTGAGCTAGGATACAGCTACAGAAATCTTCTCAACACAGTGCTCTGGTAGGAAGTAATTGGCGTGAACACACAAGATGAAGTGCTTGCCTTGCCTGGTTCTATTTCCTGCCCTCATGGACCCGTGGGGAAACTGTGGTCCAGGCAGGGAAAGGACTTGTCCCAGGCCACAACGTGTTGTGGCCGAGGGTAGGGAGCAGTGGGCAGTTCAGAAACACCCACCTTAAAGCAGCTGAAGTTGTGAAACTTCACAGGTCGGGACAGAGCCTGCAGTGTGGCTGCCGCCTCTGAAGAAAGGGTCCCTATTAATGTCTGCCGTCCCACCCCATTCCTTTATAGCCTTCATCACAACTTTATTTGAGTAAAATTCTTATTTTTCCCTTTCCCACCTGACTATAAGTTCTTGGGGCCTGGGGTTCCATCCGTCTTCTTAATCACCCTGCTCCAGTGCCTTGCGGATAGTAGGCACTCCGTACGTGAGTGTTGAGGGCGTGAGTGGGGGGCCTGGTGTCAGGCAGGGTAAATGCACACGGTGACTGTCCCTCAGTCTCCTTCCTGCTCCTTGGCTGGCTGTTTGCACCCCCTCCCCCACCTTCCACTAGTCTTCAAAGGACAGTGGGACCCCTGGGGGCAACGTGGGCCTGGACGGCAAGCTGGTCAGACACATGCCAGTACACGGCCAGCAACCAGCTCAGGCGGGGTTGTACCTGAGCTTCCGTTGGGGAAACCAAGGCACAGGGAGGCACAATAATCAACCTGGAGTCTCGCAGGCTGAGCAGGACGCTAAGCCGGCTGGGATCTTCTCACTTCTGGCTGGGCTTCTGGGCACCCAACCTGGCCACCAGCCCCCACTGTAGCTCAGGGGCTGACTTTTCCTGACAGCTGGCCCCTGGGGACCTGTATGCATGTCCAGTGCCAAGGCAAACAGTGGTGGTGGAGGCAGGGGCAGGAGATGCCTGCGGGCCGCGGGTTCCTTTGCTCTCCTGAACAGACAAGGCGAGAGCCCCGAGCAGCCAGCCTCCCCGCTCGCTTCATTGTTCCCCATGATAGTTTCCAGATGCCGAGGAGTCACAGGTTTGGGGCTGGTCCAGGAGAGCCAGGCCAGCCCTCCCCCAGCACCCTGCCACCACCTCCACCACCCCTGCTTGTAAAGAAACGGCCCTTCCTCCCACCACAGGCTGTTGCCCCACCCGAGCCTAGCAGCCTCACTGTCCTGCATCCAACCCGCTCCTGGAGTGAGGAGCCCTTGGCTTCATTCCTGGCTTTGACCCTGCTCATGGCACCCTAACTCTAGGGCTTGGCCTAGGCCCCTTGCCTGCTCTGTGCCTGTGTCTCCTGGGCTATAGAATGAGCGTTTGGAGAGTGGGCAGTGGAGAGAAGATAGTCTCTGACTGATACTCCTATGTGAACGCTATCACCTGGAGCAGTGGTTCCCAAAGTGGGACCAGCAGAGTCACCCGGGAACTTGTTAGAATGCAGATTCTCCGGCCCACCCCAGACCTAGGGATTCAGAAACTTTAGGGCAGGGCCCAGGAGCCTGTGTTATAAGGAGCCCCCAGATGGTTGGATGCCTGCTCAAGGGTGAGGAAGA
>PVJD01014092.1:0-30742 GCA_004026545.1 Mormoops blainvillei | reverse complement strand
GGCTCCAAATCTTCCCACATATCCCCATGCCAACCCTCGAAGGCCCACTGTTTTCTCAACAATAACCTAGCTTATACAAAAGACTTTTGGTGATGCTTTCAATTCAACAAACATTGCTTTGGCTAATCCACAGGATCAAATTTTGCTTTTGGTTTTCAGCTGCAACGGATAACTGCAGTCACTGAAAGCCCCTGGTTTCTGAGTTTTGAGCCAAAATTTTGGAGATCTGAGGGTGTCTTTCTATTTCTTCACATCACCACCCCTCGTCTATGAATTCCTCGCTGTCTTCTAAATACAAAATGTGACATGTTCACATGATAATTGTTAAAAAGATTTCTGGCCTGTTTTCTTTTCCATATTGTAAGCTTTAAGCTTCTCAGTCTATTTTTCCTCCCTCATTGCCAATGGATGTGATTTCATTGCTTAGTTTGAATGCAGACCCTTCTAACCTTTGATAAAATAAATCTCGAAGAGTAAAGAGATAGATGTTCGCTCTTTTACTTCAGCTGTAGAAAATCACATACGATTCTGTGTAATGATGCTGTACATGCAACTAGATTGTCTTAACAAAACAGTCTTTGAAAAACTGACTTGAGATGATTTCAGCTGCCTGGGTAACTTACTCTCTACTTCGAAAGACGCTGCAATTGTCTTTGTTATTTCAATTGTTTGCTGCCTTAATATAATACATACAGGGTGGAGCAAAAGTAGGTTTACAGTTGTGAGTACTTGAAACACAGAGTTTATTCTCGTATTATTATTTGTTAATTATTGTATTATTTTTCCATACGAGCAACTGTAAACCTACTTTTGCCCCACGCTGTAGATTACTGTCCTTTTAACGAACTATAGAAATGATCCCCGACAGTCTTATGTGCTCTCTTTTAAAAAGGCTTCAAATACTCATCGTTTCTTTGACAAACCAGAAGGTTTTTATGGGCACTTCCCTCTTTATTCTACATGCATGGAGGTTAAAACAAACAAATAAAACTTCTGACTTTGTTCTCACGATAACGAAGTATCTCCTACCACATCAACAGCAGCTCGTTACTCACTGTTCGTTGGCGGCAAACACTCACGGCGCCTTCAATGGCTTGTCGTTTGAGGCGATCCAGCACGTGGCTTTCACTGGATGGCTGCCTGGGATACTGTCATTTATAACAAGGAGTAAAGATTTGGTGTTTGTCCTTGTTTCTGGCACAGAGATCAAAAAGCCCTTGGAATTTCCTAAGCTAAGACAGCCTTGAAGGTACCTTTGTTATGTTAACGAGGAGACTTTTAGACCTTACCTAAGGACGGGGGCTGGTCACCAGCAAGCCAACCAGGTGATTAGGGGGTGGAATTTTCAGTCCCTTTCTGACCTCCATGGAAGGGAGAGGAGCTGGAGGGTGAGTCAGTTGCCAGTGGCTAATCACTTTCACATTCATGTCTGTGTCATGACTCCTCCATAAGGACCCA
Source organism: Mormoops blainvillei (assembly GCA_004026545.1). Classification (NCBI taxonomy): domain Eukaryota; kingdom Metazoa; phylum Chordata; class Mammalia; order Chiroptera; family Mormoopidae; genus Mormoops; species Mormoops blainvillei. The sequence goes on along the minus strand of PVJD01014092.1, from coordinate 29,284 downwards.
AAAGGAAGGGGCTCAGAGAGCTTTCCGGCTAGAGAGGGGGGCCACTGGAGAGGTCGGGGGCCTCCGGGCTCTTCCCCAGGCCTTGCCCTGTGCATCTCTTCCATCCACTCTTCTGAGTCATATCCTCTATAATGAACTAGTCGTCTAGCAAGATGTTTCTTAGGTTTTGTCACCCGCTCTAGCAAATTAATCAAATGCGAGGAGAATGAGCTCACGGGAACTGAAACTGAGGGTGCTTAGGACTTTGATTAAATTTCGCGTTAAATCCTAGCTCTAGGAATCATGTCCTTGTCTCTTCATATACACATCAGAGACGGAGCCTTTCCCCTGATGGTCGGTGACCCCCCAGGCAGCAGAAGACAGCAGTGCAGAACTAACTAATGGTCACAGGGTCAGGACCTCTGGCAGGCTAAAGATAACATCTTGACCCAAGTTGTGTTTCAGCTCCTGAGCCCTAAGGGAGACCGACCTCCTGGCTACTTTCACAGGAGACCAGACAGAGAGACACAGGTAAAGCGCTCAGAACTGTCCGCAAGACCTCAAGAAATGATTCGCTACCCTTACCTCACCTCCGACCAATCAGCTCCCAGCATGAACCCAAACCCTTAACCCATGGTATCTTGTGATTTTTGCCCTACATAATCTGCAACCTACACACCATCAGGGCGTTGGAGTTTTAAGACATAAACTCTCTATGTCCAAATTGGCCGATTCAATATTAAACTACTTTTCTTGCTACACTGCAAATTCCTGCTTGGGCATTCCTTTGCACCAGGCTCACAGGCAGGTGGGCGGACTCAAGGGAAACCTTTAGGGTTCTGGTAACAAAACCACTGGTTCATAGCCAGTTGGTCAGAAGTACAGGTAACATCCTGGGCTTTCAACTGGCATTTGAAGTCACAGGAAGGGATGGATCCGTCTTGCAGGACTGAGCCCTTAACCTGGGGGATCTGATGCTATGTCTGGTAGGTAGTGTCAGCATTGAGTTGAATTGTAGGGCACCCAGCTAGTGTCCGGGGCTTGCGTGGTGGTGTGGGAGAAAGCCATACACAACATCCCCATACATAACACCCCCGCATGTTGGAAATTGGGTCTAGGAACCTAGAAGACTACCGTATACCTTAATCTGCTAGATTCTCACAGCCCCAATTAGTCCAGAAACAATTACAGACTATTGACTTTTCCCTAATGGTTTTCTGTGGCCCACAACCTACTTGCTAGTGTCAATTTCATATACCAGTGAGGGTTACAAACATCAGATAGGAAATTATTTTATTGAAAGGTTATTGCGTAGCTCACAGAGTTGAGCTATGGAAGGGATGGAAAAGCAGATGCAGAACAAACGGGGAAATTAAAGGAAGCTGAGAGAGCAAAACCTTAATTAAGTTCATGCCTCAGAAGGAGTCTGGTTAGGAGGCCACTGTGTGTACTGTCACCTCTAAAAAGCTGTCCCAGATTTTCAGTTCCACCAGGGCTACCAGGAGCAATCTCCAGTTGACCTGGGTGACTGCTTTGTGCTCTCAGATGGCAAATTCCTGGATGGGGACATTTGATTGGCTCACCTAGGTCACATGCTCATGCCTTAGCTGCCAGAAAGTGCACAGAGAGAATATCTACCCTGTAATAAATATCTGGATATTTGTTGTTTTCTGGCTGCCCAGTATCTTTTTCTTCTTTTTTTCTCATGTATTTTTACTTTTTATTTTTGGTATATTTTATTGATTATGCTATTACAGTTGTCCCATTTTTTCCTCTCCTTTATCCCCCCTACCCTGCACCCCATCCTATCATCCCCATACCTCTTAGTTCATGTTTATGGGTTGTATATATCAGTTCTTTGGCTTCTCAATTTCCTATACTATTCTTAGCCTCCCCCTGTTTATTTTATTTTATTTTTTTGGTCAACATTTTCCTGCCACTACTTTTCCCAGCCCCACCCCTCCCCACCTCCCACCCTCAATCCTTCCCCCATTTGGTTTTGTCAATGGGTCCTTTATGTGTGTTCCTTGATGACCTTTCCCCTCCTTTTCCCCTGTTATCCCCCTCCCTCTCCCCTCTGGTTACTGTCAGTTTGATTTTTATTTCAATGCTGCAGGTTATATTTTGCTTGCTTGTTTATTTTGTTGATTACTTATAGGTGAGATCATATGGCATCTGTCTTTCACCACCTGGCTTATTTCACTTAGCATAATGCTCTCCAGTTCCATCCATGCTGCCCAGAAGAGTAGTAGCTCTTTCTTTCTTTCTGCTGTATAGTATTCCATTGTGTAAATGTACCATCGTTTTTTGATCCACTCATTTACTGTTGGGCACTTAGGTTGCTTCCAATTCTTGGCTATTGTAAATTGTGCTGCTATGAACATTGGGGTGCATAGGTTCTTCTGAATTGGTGTTTCAGGATTCTTAGGGTATAATCCCAGCAGTGGAATTGCTGGGTGAAAAGGCAGTTCCATTTTTAGTTTTTTGAGGAAATTCCAAACTGTTTTCCACAGTGGTTGCACCAGTCTGCATTCCCACCAACAGTGCACTAGGGTTCCCTTTTCTCCACATCCTCGCCAGCACTTGTTGTTTGTTGATTTGTTTATGATGGCCATTCTGGCTGGTGTGAAGTGGTATCTCATTGTGGTTTTAATTTGCATCTCTCTGATGGCTAGTGATGCTGAGCATCCTTTCATGTGTCTCTGGGCCCTGTGTGTGTCCTCCTTGGAGAAGTGCCTGTTCAGGTCCTTTGCCCATTTTTTAATTGGATTGTTTGTCTTCCTGGTGTGGAGTCTTTATATATATTATATATTATAATTATATTATATATATTATATTATATATAATATTATAATATATATTATATAGTATTATATATATTTAATAATATATATTATTTATATATATTTAATAATATATATTATATATATTATATTAATATATAATATATTATATTATGTATATTATATTATATAATATATATATGTGTGGGTTCTTTATATATTTTAGAGCTCAAACCCTTGTCTGAGGTATCATTGACAAATATATTTTCCCATACTGTTGGTTCCTTTTTCATTTTGCTGATGTTTTCTTTAGCTGTGCAGAAGTGTCTTATTTTGATGAAGTCCCATTTGTTTATTCTTCCCTTTATGTCCCTTGCTCTAGGGGGCATATCAGTGAAAATATTGCTGCATGGAATATCTGAGATTTTCCTGCCTATGTTCTCCTCTAAGACTTTTATGGTATCACGAATTATATTTAAGTCTTTTATCCATCTTGAATTTATTTTTGTGTGTGGTGTAAGTTGGTGGTTGAATTTCATTTTTTTGCATGTTGTTGTCCAGGTCTCCCAACACCATTTGTTGAAGAGGCCATTTTTACTCCATTTTATGCTTCTGCCCCCTTTGTTGAATATTAATTTACCATAGAGACATGGGTTGATTTCTGGCTCTGTTCTGTTCCATTGGTCTATGTGTCTATTCTTATGCCAGTACCAGACTGTTTTGATTACAGTGACCTTATAATATAGTTTGATGTCAAGTATTGTGATGTCTCCTACTTTGTTCTTCTTCTCAAAATTGCTGCAGCTATTCAGGGTCGTTTATGATTCCATATAAATTTTTGAAATGTTTGTGCTATATCTGTGAAATATGTCATTGGTATTTTAATAGGGATTGCATTGAATCTATAAATTGCTTTGGGTAGTATGGACATTTTGATGATGTTAATTCTTCCAATCCATGAACACGGTATATGCTTCCATTTATTTGTGTCTTCTTAATTTCTTTCTTCAGTGTTGTGTACAGGTCTTTAACCTCCTTGGTAAGTTTATTCCTAGGTATTTTATTTTTCTTGTTGCTATAGTAAATGGGACTTTTCCCCTGATTTCTGATTCTCATATTTCATTGTTGATATACAAAAATGCCTTCAATTTCTGAATATTAACATTGTATCCTGCTGTTTTGCCAAATTCACTTATTAGGTCGAATAGTTTTTTGGTGGAGTCTATAAGGTTTTCTATATACACTGTCATGTCATCTGCAAGCAATGACAGTTTTACTTCTTCCTTTCCAATTTGGATGCCTTTTATTTCTTTTTCTTGTCTGGTGGCTGTGGCTAGGACTTCTAATACTGTGTTGAATAGAAGTGGTGAAAGCGGACATCCTTGTCTTGTTCCCACTCTTCGTGGGAAAACTTTTAGTTTTTGCCCATTCAGTATAATGTTGGATATAGGTTTCTCAAATATAGCCTTTATTATGTTGAGGTATGCCTCCTTTATTCCCACTTTGCTGAGTATTTTTATTATAAATGGGTGCTGTACCTTATCAAATGTTTTTGCGTGGTATCTTCTGATCACTTTGTAATCTCTAGGTAATCCACACCCTCCACACAGTTCCCATCTTCCCCAGACAGGAATCTGTAAAGTCCTTTTTCCAGGTTTCTTTGCAGCCTTGGCCCAGCCATGTGACCTCGGGTCCACCCATCATCGTGGGACAAGTTAAGAAAACAGGTTCTGTGTGGAGTGTCCATTTTGTGGGGTCGCTGGTTGCAAGGTCAAGTTCCCCATGCAGAGGTGGCATCTGAGCTGTGGCCAATAATCCAATTCCTTACAGGGGTGTGAGCTACAGTATCTAGTGCTCAGTGGCAGCCCAGCAGTTTCCTTATCAGGGCAGCTCCTTAGCCAGGTCTGGAACCCTGTCCCTCACCTCCTGAGGCGGTTTCTACAGCTCCCCGTCCCCCAGCCCAGTGATTTGTAAATCACCCCTCTTCTGCATAGTCATGCAGCTTCACTTTGTCTTCAGCACATCCAGATCCCTGGCTGATAATGGATCCCTCTTCAATTTCCACATTCTAACTTTTCCTCCTAACCAAGACCGAAATAATAGGGATTTCCCCGCCAAAGGCATGGTATTCTGACCCTGGGAAGCAAAATAAATAAATACATAAATAAAGACAAATACTTGACACTATTCTCACATACATCATCTCTAACACTCACAATGATCTCTAAATTTGTTATTACTATCCCCATTTTAGAAATGAAATTAATGAAGCCTCAAAGAGTAAAGCAACTTGTCTCAAGTCTCCAAAAGCACGTCCAGGGTAGAGCTGCAACTAAACCCAAGTCTGAGTCCCAGCTGGTATTCTAAGCCAGATCTTTCTAATCCTTAAACTGTGTTATTTGCCACTATGACACACCTTTTTGTTAACAGAAAGTAAAAACACAACACCCCCTAAAGTACACAAGCCAACAACAAAAAACCCTCTCCTCCAGAGAAGGCACATTTCTCCTAGTAGCCAATTTTGGGAGAATTTTCTAAAAGGGGGCATTCTGTAGGAAGATTCCGTAGGGTGACAGACAATATCCTTGCCAAGAGTTTAGCAGGAAACCCAGAGGTGGGATTCACTCAACTTGTTCTTAAGGCGGAATGCTGTTATATTTAAAAGTATAGGGTCAGAAGCCATACACACCTGACTTTGAACTCTGCCTCCACCACTCAAGCTGTGTATACCCCTGGGTATGCCCCTTAACCTCTGGGAGCTTCCTGGTGGTCATCTGAGTCATGAGGATAAGAATAGAACCATCCCCTCTGCCATGAGCATTGAAAGAGGAAATGCAGTTAAAGAACTTAGGGAGTGGCGTCTGGCACATTAAATGTTCAACAAAGGTCGGCTATTATTATCCTTGGGTGACCTTTGATAAAAGGCACAGGTATTCCACAGAGGAACGACAGGTCAGCTAAGGATTCTGGGGGAGGCTGCAGCGACGTGCCGAAGCCTCTGTCAGTCCAGCTTGCTCCTGAACTTCTACCAAAGTGAATCAAGGATGAGTTTTGTTTTATTTTTATCCTAAGGGGGGGAAAAAAAAATATCCACTCTCCCTAATTCACAGAGTCATTACGCAGATAACATAAGATAATGTATGTGCAGAAAAAGCACTGGGAAAAAAGTTAAGTGCTATTAAGCAGCGCGGTATTGTTGTCCTCATGGCCGTTATTGTTTCTGGAAAGCTTTTACCCTGGTAAACAATGACTTGCCCTTGAAAGACCTTTCGGTGAGTAAGGTCTAAATATGTGACCGAGAAAAAAAAAATTTTAAGGGATTTAAATTAGTCTGGCAAAAGAAAGGCTGAACAGGGTGATTTAATTATTTTTTGTAACTGGAATATTGTCTCTACAGGGAGGGTTGTGACCAAATTGTCTGCTTCTACCAAGGTCTGAACAATAGGAAATTAGTTTCAAGTGCAACTGGAAGAGATTACGTTAACTCTAAGAAATCCCTCCAGGGATTTTATTGGAAGGATTAAAGATGTCACATGTAAATTCTATTGGTATAAGTTAGGGCTTTCCAGAATGAGGAGCCCAGGAGGGTATTTTGGACCAAAAAGAGCCAGGTTTTCATAAGGTAACATTATGACTTTTATTCTAAAGGTTAGCTGGGATGGGGCACAAGTTCCTCAAAAGGGTAGTTCGGAGCCAAACAACTTATTGGAATGTGGTCCCAGCAAACCCACGATGACCGATGACCGAAAGTCCTTCCCATTCCCACTTGCGGGGCGGAGGGTGGGGGTAATGGAAGGGGATGGGATTAGAGAGACTATCACAACTCAACTCAATTTAGTGTCAAAGGCATGTTGACAGTTTTCAGATAATCTCCCTGCTTAGGATAGGGTGTTCCCCGAATACAGTTTAAGAATAGGCTACATAAGACCTTATGTAGGTCTTCCACACGAATTAGAGAGATGCGGTGGTAAGGGGACCAGGTGTCCCACCCTGAAGGATAAAGTGGGGTTTCCCTGAATCTCATTAACAGAGCCCAAACTGAAAGACTGAGTGATGGAATTTTGTTGGAGAAAGCCCCAGGACGATGTGGACTTGGACCAGCATTAAATCACGCTGAGGTCAAGGGCCCATGCAGCTACTTGGCAACTTGCTTCTTCATCTCTTGTTGATTCCCGTAAATGCCCTCAACAGCCGTTCATGTTCTATTCTTCTCTTCAAGACTTTCTCTTCTCCTTACTAAGGTCTAGCTGCACTGGTATCCTTTCAGTCCCTCACATGTGCCATGTCGTCCTGCCTCATCAATCATTCCCCCTTCAGATAACAGCCTAAATGTCCCTTTCTTGAAAAGGTCACCCTGAACACTAACTGTGGTCCTTTTGTCACATACAGCCTTCCTTCTTTTCCTCTGTAGCATTTCCCTAATTAACTATTATCTCTATTTGTGTTTGTTCATTTCATGTTTATGTCTCTAACTGGATCATACCCTCGCTGAGAAAAGGGATCCATCTATTCTATTCACGTTTGGCACCAGGCTAGCGGAGGCCCTTAAAAAATCCTGGCTGAACACAGGAGTGTTAGGCCTCAGCGTCTCCAGTGACAACGTTTTCCACCAGCTTTCGGCATGTACTTTATCCACGTTGGGTAGGAGAGAGTCAGTTCAGGACCACGGCCACTAACTCTGTCTTCTTAGGCCCGACTGGCGTGGATGATTGTTCCTAAGAGAAGAAGCTGTACCCGAATTCCCACTCACATCCAACCTCAGCCTGCTCCCGTTGGGGAACTAGGGTATACCCCTTTGCTAAAATTACAGCATCGAACACGTCCTTCGGAGGTGATGCTCCCAAACAAAGGCCCCATAACCAGGCACAAGAAACTAATAAGTTGTGATCCTCTCCGTCATGGGCGCGAAATAGCTGGTCGATCACACGTTGCCTTTCGCTACTTCTTACGACTCTGGAACATGGATAAATGGGCCTCTTGATCGAGGTGCTATTTCTACCAACTACACAGCTGCTGGTGGGGACAGAGATGCTCACAATCATGGGCCACCTTTGTTAGGCTGATAGAAGCTGCAGTTTGAACTTCCTAAATAGGCCTTTCATTGTAACTCCTACTGCGTGTCTGTTTGAGAAACTCCAGGCCTCAACTAAGCAGAGTCTGAAGGGTGTAGCCCTCAGCAGTGTATTCGGTAAATGCTGAGGATAGATGGATGTGCTCTTACTTGAGGATGAACCAGCAGGAAACGGCCACCATATGAAGACAATGAAAAACCCTGCAGAACAAGGGAAAGGGAAGAACACCCTAAAGATGTAAGGAAAGGGATGTTCTCTCGAAATGATTTACTATAGGACGTAAAGTTATACTTCAGAGCCTGCTTGACCTCAATAAAACAGGAGCGGAAAGGCCAAGACGTCAAGACAAAGAAAATGAAATTAAAAGGGAGACAGATGACGTAAGAATTGTTAAGGACAGCAATGTGGTGATTGCTGGGGGGCGGGGGCCCTATGGGGACTAAATGGTAATGGAAAAAATACAATAAAGATTAATTTTAAAAAAGAATTCTAAGGAGAACAAAAAGCAAAATATAAATAGAAAATTAAATCCACAAGGAAGCAGTGAAGAGCTCGGAAGTGAACATCTGGAAACGATGTGACAAATGCTAGGTACTAATCAGGGTAGTCCTCTCAGGTGGTACCCATAAATGATGAGGGGTCCGGGCAATGAAATGGTAAATGACATCACTAGTAAGTGACACAGGTAGAGTGCAGGTGCTAATCTACATCTCTATCCACTCCCTCCCGAGCCCTTAGTCAAGGCTGTGAACAGCCTTTAAAGAGCCCCTGCAGCTTTGTTCTAGCTGCTCAGACATGTACCTCCAAAATCATCTCTAAGTCTTTGCTATGATCCCCTTAATTTGTTCTAGTGCTCACATTTTACAGGGGGAATATCGCTTGGTGGCTGAGAGCGCAGACTCTAGGAACAAGCAGCCTGTCTTTGGGACCCAGCCCTACCGTTGCTGCTGTGTGACCTTTGGTAAGCTGACTTCTTTTTTTCAGTTACTGAGATATACTTGATATCTACCATTAGATTAGTTTAAGGTGTACATGTAACTACTGGATATTGTATATATTGTGAAATGATCACTACAGTAGGTCTCGTTAAAATTCGCCCTGGCTGGTATGGCTCGGTGGATTGAGTGCAGGCCTGCGAACCAGAAGGTCACCGGTTCGATTCCCAGTCAGGGCACATGCTTGGGTTGCAGGCCAGATCCCCAGTAAGGGGTGCTCATGGGGTAACCACACACTGATGTTTCTCTCTTTCTCCTTTCCTTCCCCTCTCCCTAAAAATAAAATAAATAAAGTCTTTAAAAAAATTTCATCACCTCACAGAGTTACAATATATGACTTCTTTATGTCCTAGTTATCTGTAAACTGGCCATGATGTAACAGTAGCATAGGGTTTAGTGTGACTCAATGAGCTCACGCAGGAAAGTGCTCTGAACTGTGTCTAGCAGATTGTAAACCCATGGAAAACCATCGTTCAAAATTTTTTGTGTGTGGTCCCTGTTTTTTCCTTTCTACACAAGCCCAATCGATACCTCAGGATTTATACTTCATGTGATGCTTTCAAGTGAAGCTCTGGACTCATTTTGAGAGTCCTGGGAGAAAACCAATCCCTGCTCCTTGGACACCCCCAAACCACAGGCTGCGGCTGGCATCCCAGCTCTGCACAAATGGGAGTCAAACTAGAATTATAGATATTTTTGGAAAGGAACTAGAATAAATAAGACAGAAGTAAAACATAAGTTAGTTGGAAATATGCGGAGATGTAGTCTGTGGAGGTAATTTGGTTAGCATGTAGGGATGAGGAAAGGCTTACAGAGAGTCACAGGGGTTTTTCCGGGTGAGAAATAAAATTCTGAGCTAAGGCAGTAACAGGAACAGAGCAGAGGGAACGGATCTGAAGGGTATTTTGAGGGTAAGATCAATAGGGATTGGAGATTGAGGAAAACCAGTGGATGCAGCCAATGAAAAGGTAAGAATTCAATCCGTCGCCTTTTAATGCTTTCTCCCCTCCTTCATCCACTTGGATGTCAGTCACTAAAAGAACAAGAATTGTCTTTATTTTTAGTAAAATCCTCAATGGTCAGCATAGTAACTGACATGCGGTAGGGATTCAGACATTATTTGTCAAATAATTCTAGGCCCAAATTAGCTTCCTAGCCTCTGGTCCCTTAAATAAATGTGTCACCTGAACCCATCACAACTTCTGTTCACATCTTCGTTGTTTCTCAAAGCTTGAATCTCCTTCCTGTTACATGTGACCAAATCTTGCCAGATCTTCCAAGTCCAACAAGAGCGTCCTGCTTGTAGACGTCTTCACAAACTAGATGGGCCGCGGTAATCTCTCTCTGCCAGAAGCTGCCTCGTCCTTACCGCACCTTTCGAGAATACTCAAGGGCAACTTTGTATTTATCTAATTTCTGCAGTCATTTAACCCCTCAAAGTAAGTGCTTTATCTCCTGAATTGGATTTGAAGATTCTTCAGTATGGGACTCACATCCGTATTTCTAGCGGGACTGGGTGAAACATTGCCAGGAACGGCCCTTCCCTGGCTTCCAGGCACGCCCTTACCTCCCATTGGACAGGGAACCAATGAGGCTAGGGTTTGGGAGTTTAACTGGGACAAGGTGACTGGCCCCCTCCACAGAGAGGTCATCAACCCAAATCCCCACATTCTGTGACCTCAGCACACTCACGTTCAAACATACGGATATAAAAGCCAAAGGTCCAATTGCCCTGGTGAAGGAAGGAGCTGTTTTAAGAACTTGGAGGCGTCAGCAGTTCTCAGAGGAGTTCTTCGGAAATGTGGATCCGTGAAGGTCAAGGCAAAGGCTCTGCAGGTAGGCTCCAGCTCCTCCTGTGGTAGAAACACTGGCGGAAACTATGGGGTAGCGGTGAGGATGGTTGAAGAACCAGCCAGGCAGACTGGGTCTCAAGGTCCAATTCCAGACCCAGCTGGGGCTTGAATGATAAATCCTTGAGCAAAGGGAAGCTGCAGTTGGGCAGACCAACCGCATGTGATGAGGGCCGGGTGGAATATGGGAGCTGCAGGTTGATGCCCGTGGGGCATCTAGGCGTCTGTTCATACCAAGCATAAACTAGCAAGTGATTTCCAAACTGAATTTCACTCTCTGGAGGAGGGAATGACTCGTACCCTTCCAGGACCGCTATCATTGCATCAATTCTTGAAATATGCAGGACGGATAAATAGCATTATGAATCTGGCAGAGAGAGACTGCCCTGGTCCGTCTAGTCTTTGGAGGACTTTTAAAAGCAGGACGTTCTTGTTGGACTTTGAAGATCTGGCAAGATTTGGCGCTAAGTAAAGGGAAGGCGACTGAAGCCTTGAGAAGTAACAAAGATGTAAACTGAAGAGAGAATGGGACTTACTGAGTCTGAGTGTTTACCTATATTGGGTAGGATGTTTTTTGGACGCGTGTAAAGAAGCCCCAACTAAAACTTGCACAATAGGTGGATTTATTTGCGCACATTAAGGAGGAGTTCAGAGTTAGGGTAAGTTTCAGGGCTGGGCCTTGTTGGTGATTCAACAGTGTCATCAAGGGCCCTAGAGCAGGCACTATCAGTTGGTACCCAAGAACCACTTTCTCTCCTTCTTCTTGGCTACCAAAACCTAACAGTGTTCCATCTCCAGAAGGTGAATTATGATTCACCCAAGCCAATCCTAAGGAGGGAATCTAGTAAAAGAGAAAGCACTCTCTGCCTGCCTTTTTCTTTCTGCTTTGAATGCTGGTTTGAGAATGTGATGTTTGGAGCCATCGCAGCCATTTTGTGATCATGAGGCAACACGTAAAGCCAATATGTGGAGGATGGCAGAGTGGCAGGCTAGATAGAGAGATCTTGGGCCCTCGATGAAACCACTGAGCTGCTTTACCGAACCTGGACTTGCCTACCTTGAGATTTCTTGAGATTATCATTTAAGATCCTATTACCTGGGAATGCTCTACTCAGGGGTGTTCAACCTTTAGGTATCTCTAGGCCACACTGGAAAAAGAAGGGTTGTTTTGGGCGACACATTAAATACACAAACAGTAACGAAAAGTGATGAACAGAAAAAATGTCTGTGCATCATTTTCATGATATCTATCATGATATCACAGATAAGCAAAAAAAGTCCTCACATACTAACCCTAATTATGCAGCGGCCCTTTCGATAATCTTTTAAAATCGTCGAGCAGGTCCCAAGTTTGTGATCACTAATATAGCAAATGTATCTATCTAAGTAATAAAACTAAGTAATGTTTTAAGTAAATTTACAATTTTGTGTTGGGCCGCATTCATAGCCATCCTGGGCCGCGTGCAGCCCGGGGGCCGCACGTTGGACACCCCTGCTCCACATGTAGCTCCAAGCAACCCTGACACAGACTGGGTTTTCTATCTCTCTGTCCCTGCTAGTCTCCGTGACAGTCTTATTTTGGGGGCAGCGAAATGGCTGCAGCAGTACTAACTTTTCTCTCCATGGCCCATGGAGTCCAGAAGAGAAAGGGCGTGTTTAATCTGTTAGCGCCCCCAGCAAGAGTCCTGAGCGTCATCTTGCTTGAGCCAGCCCAGGTTATCCACTCAGCTTTGTACAGCCATGGTGGTCAGGGATGTGGAATGCGTCCATCAGCTTAGGCTCTTCGGGGTCTGCTCCTGGGACTGGGGACAGGTCAAAATCAAATCTGGATTCTTTCAGCAAATGCTGTCGGTGCCTTACTCATGTCCCCTGGATCCAACTTAATGGCCAATTCCACCTGTAATGGGCAGTTTCCACATATACTGATGGTCTCCTACTTTAAGTTACCTGTATCTCTCTGCTGTGGGTATCCTTTGGCCAGGTGAGCACGATGGAAGCGCCAGGAAGTGAGCAATCCCCAGGAGCAATCCTCAGTGACTGAAGGGATCTGGTAGATAAATACTCTTCTAAGTTTCTTGATCCTTGAGGGACAATTATGTTCTACATCTGTACTGGCCAACACAGCAGCTGGGAGCCAGTAGCCATGGATGGTTTTATTTATTCAAATAAAGTAACATGAGAAAAAATTTAAAAATTCAGTTCCTGAGTCACACTAGCCTCATTTCAAGTATGCAATAGTCACATGTGGCTAGTAGTTACCATATTGTAGGGACAGCGCAACTGTATAACATTCCCATCAGACAGAAGTTTTATGGACAATGCTTTTCTACACAGTCCCTCAGAGGGTCCTTACCGGAACGGAGTACCCATTAATCATCTATTAATTCACCACTTGTTGGCCTTCCTGCCTTTCCTTTTTCACTTCCTCCCACCCTCATCGTGCTTCCTAGAAGCTCTTTCCAAACAAGCTTCTGGCCTCCAAATCCTCGTCTCAGGATCTCCTCTTTGAAGAGCCCTATTAATACCATGCTCTTCGGAGGAGAAAACAAAGAATAGGATGGCATTGGTCACCAGCACATGTCCTCTACATCTTTGCTGCTCAAAGTATGGTCCATAGACAGGAACTTACTAAAAAGGCAGAATCTCAGCCCCTCTCCCTTCACTACCCGCGCCCCCCCACCTGCCCACCGACCCCGCTTCAGACCTACTGAATCAGCACCTGCATTTTAACAAGATTCCCAGGTGATTTGTATATACATAGAGGAGTAAGATGTCTGGTTCTATGTTCTCTTCCATAGAGAGAGGGGAAAATGAAGGGACCGATATATCCACGCAACTGTGACTGCCATTTAAGCAGGGATGCTGGCTGAAAAGCATCAAAAGGTATAATGCCATCACCTGTTTATTTCAAAACTTTGATGACTTTAGCAGTGCTGTATATATATATACATACACATATATATATATACACACACATAATTATACACACATATATATGCATATATAGTCTTATATGCATATTTGTGTATATATACATATATGTATATACATACACATAATTATGCACACACACACACATACATATATGTGTATATATATATGTATAGTCTTGAGGCACTGTAGTCCACTAAGCTTGAGGCCCCTTTTTCTTCATGGGGCCCAGAACCCCATGCTCTGCCTTTTAAACAGACCTCTTTGGCACTTATTTTTCCCTTCCTGTCCCCAGAAGGCCTTTGGGTCCCCAGCTAAACATTTGATCATAGCTGATCAGTGAGCTATATACCCGAAAAGGTTTTACTCAAATGGACTTTCACAGTCAGTCAGTGAAAGTCCATCGAGAGCCAAATTTGTTCTAATTAGCTGGCTCTGAGGTTTGCAGCGGCAAGTCTTCTGAAAGCTAATGATGCTATTTTGAGAACACCTGTATGTTGCCTGCTCCCTGAATGTGATGATGGAAACATAAATTCTTTTCCTTTTTTCTTTTTTTTCATAAGCTATTTTTCATTCCACTAAGAAAGACTTTATCCCCCTACTCTGTCTCATGTCTCAATTCCAGATTGTTTTTAGTTAAATTATGCTCAAAGCACACTTCCATTAGTGTTAATTTGGTAGCTTTCGCAGTGTTCTTTCATTCGTCAGCTCGCAAGTAGCTTCTTCCCTGCTTAGCCCTGTTGGAGGCATTTTGTTTTGCTCAGGAATGTCTTGATTATTGGCCTGAGTGACAGAGGAATGTTTCATGCCTGGCGCTTGAATTTTCTCTTGAAATGTGTCTGGATAGGACATCTTTTTCAGACATTCCTTCAGCGTTGGTTGAAGGATACTTAGGCTTCTATCTGCGTAACCTGAGAGCTGTTTGATTCTTGACCCTCATATAAAGGACATCTTAACCTTACTGGTAAGATGTGGGAAAGCTATGTGACTGCTAAGGATTTGGAAGCCCTAAAAATTTGATTGCTCGATAATTAAAGTTTACAGAGAGTGTCGGGCAGCTTTATGTATGTCCAAGCCTGATGCTCAGGTGTTTTGACAAATATAATATTATTTGTTAAAATATTGAAATCCTTCATAATTGGCTGGTTAAGTGTTCCCTGAAGTAAGCTCCCCGTCCCCTACCATCACCCCAGCTACACCTGCCACCTCCCAGGAACCACCCTGTCCTCACACCGCCATTAACCAAAACTCAGCACTAAAGAATTAATACCTGGCCTACCAGGCGTTCTAGTGCCGTATTGCTGGCTTGAATTCCCATAAGGTGTTTGGTGGGTGCCCTGCTGTATAGGCTGCTAAATATTTTTCATATCATCATGCTACCTAGCACTTGAAGAATGTTCAAAATATTCAGAAAAAAGCCCTAAAATCTTATAAAGAGGCTCTCTCTGTAATAGTAAAAATGATTGTGTTGACTTTAATGTGGTAAAAGTATTAGGCCATCTTCATCTCCGTGAGTGCAGTATTCCTATTCTTTGTTGTATTTTTTGGAGGGGAGAAAGAATTGGGAAATCATGTTCCTGATTCACGAGTCAAAATGGGACTCTGGTCTTTTTCAAAACGTAGAGACCGACTTGCCTCCAGGCTTTGCACCACACTTTTAACTTGTCTTTAGATTCTGGTTCCATCAGGTACACAGAAAATGAGACGGGAAAAGTGAGGTGAGAGCGTTTTCCGGCTTCCTGTTTAAGATGCCTTTAGGGCCCCCTAGTGGCTGTTTTAAGACAGGTTTTTTAGGATTAGGTCTCCTTGACCCTGATTAAAGAGACCTTTCTGAATCTGTCATGTGATCTATATTATCTCCACAAATAACCATGTGGAGATAAATAGGTAAGAGTTGGTTTAGAGGGCTCGGTATTTTTTCACTTCTCAGTTCTTAGCAGAAGCAATTCAGATTTTTTAGGAATAGCAGATATATCACCTTACATATTTTATTCTGTATTCCTCATACTATATTATGTCACAGCTGAAATCCCTTTTAAGACATTTATATCCTGGTTTGTGTCAAAAGGCTGTAATTCATAGGCAAGAACATCGTACATTGGGTTTTCCATATATGCATCTCCCATTGGTGGGATAAAGGAATTCTTTAAATGTGCGCTTGGGTGCGGCTTGACATATTCACAGAAGGGTGCAGTTTGTGTAGTATTTCAGTTGGACAACATTCCTCTCATTTAGGACAGTAGATATGCCACTGACTATAACACTGCAACCCTGAATTGACAGAGCAAAGCTCTGACACATTTAAGGTACTTTTTAACTGTTGCACGTGATTTTTGTGAAATCCCCAAATAATGAAATCAATGCCTTAATGTACTTTACTGACCAGAAAGAATATTGCATCCTCCTCCACTACGGCTATATTTTTCTTTCTAAAATCCAGTCTAGGGGATGCTCTACACTTCGGTAATTAAAATGGAGACATTTCTTTTCCACATGCTTATCTTTTAGTTTCTGATGTTATTTCACTATTTCTCTTTGCTCCTAAATTTCAGGTCTCCCTTCCCGTCCTCAGTCACATTACCCTTATTAATATGCTAACGTATTGTAATAATGCATTTTGCACCCTTAATGAAGCGAAGCAGAGCAGCGAATTAAAAAAAAAGAAAAAAAAGCCCAAATTCTTACTTTAACTTTACCGGGTTCGGGGTGGCGGGGCTGTGTGGCCAGGGACGGGGGAGAGGGTGAAGGGTGAGGGAGAGTAGGAAGGAAGGGCAGTTCGCCCGCAAAAAATAAAAATGATCTCCTTGTTTTCAGCGCGTTCTGGAGCAGGGCTGCACGTCAGAGGAAGAACGGAGCAGCATTCCAGCTAAAAGGCTTGGCATTAAACTTTGACACTCTAATGGTCTCTAGGATATTAGATAATATTTTATCATATAATGTTCTTCTCCGACACGGTAATGGCATCAAAACCAGATACGATCTCCCATCCCTGCAAACGTGCAGAGTGAGACTTTTTCCCGCAGAGATAAGACAGCAGGACCCCAGCTTCGCAGTTAACTTATCCCAAAGCTTCGAGGCAAACGGTTTCCCCCCGCTCCCCCCCAACACTTCTTCGCCGAGGACGCTGCTGTGCAACCGCTACCTTCTTTTCGCAAGCTCCTCGGCTCGGTCTGCCACTGAGATTAGGTAAACAGCGCTCCAGAGCTGGGGAACAGCCGGTGGTGATGGTGATGGTGGTGGGAAGGAGTGGGGGTCGTTGCTTAAGGAGCTGGAGAGAAGGAAGGGGATTGGGGAAGGGTCCCGACTGGGTCCAGCTAAGGGCCGAGTGTCAGGTTACCTAGGCGGGAGCAAGGTCTGGAGCGTACCGAACCTCCGAAGCCCTTGGTCTTTCATCCAGACCTCTGGGGAGTGGGATTAGCGAGGCAGCCTGAGCGCAGCATCTTTTTCTTACGTACCCCTTCCCCTTGCCACCCCAGCACTTTATCTCTGCTTTTGCTTCCTTTCTCTGCCCCTTCCTAGAACTAGGGTGGGCTCCTTTGAGCTCAGGGGCTAAGAGAGAGGTGCTCGGAGGCAAGGCAGAGACCCGCTGGCCCGCCCTGCGCCGGAGAGGTGGCGACCCGGGGGAAAGGGGACCCCAGAAGCCCTGGGACTGAGCAGAGGAAAAACCCGGGAGGTGGATCGCGCGCGGGAGCTCCGGTCTCCCGGTCCGAGTTGTCCATCCTTCTGCGCCCTCTTTCTCTCTCACTGCCTTTCTGCTTTCTCCTCCTCTGGGTTTTCTCTCCAGGCATCCTCCACTCTCATACCCCCGCCCCCGTTGCCTAGCCAATTGCACCCACTCCTTCCCTAGCCTAAGAGGACTATCGGCGCCCCATTCTCGTCTTTAGGACTGGGAGACTGGAAGTCTATTCAACGGGATGTTATGCGCGGGGTTCTGCTGAGAGGGAAAGAGCAAGAATGAAATCTAAATGGGGAAGGGGCGTGCTGTGCGTGCATGGGGGTCTGTGTTTGGGCGGGGGGGGGCACAAAGAGGTGCAGTTTCCCCGAAAGAATAGGGAGAGTTGGACTGGATGATAGTATACAGAGCTCAAAATGACGCTGTCAAAGCCCTTCAACGTGGCTCCTCGAAGTCTCAGGCTGCCCCATACCAGGGAAGCGGTGACCCGAGTAGAAGGCGGAGGCGGGGAAACTTCCTACTTCCCACGACGGCTGTTTTGTACAACGGAGAGTGGACAAGCAGCACGGCCCTACAAGCCTGCAAGCGTCTCTATGGCGGCAGCTGCGGACCGGCCCTGTTTCCCTTCCCCCTCTTTCCGCGAGGCTCGCCAAGCCCCGAGGCGCCGGGCTGGGGGAAGAAGGGCGGGGAGCTCCCGGCTAGCACCCTTTCAGCCTGACCCGGGCCGGGATCCCGGATCCGGGTGTTGCTTCCGTCTGTGTGCTAGCAAGCTGAAGCAGTAGGAGGGCGGAGCCTCACTGTGGGGCGGAGCCTAGGCGGGGGCGGTGCCTGCCATTGGCCAGCCGCGCCATCACGGGGTGGGGGCGGGCACGGAGGAGCGCGCAGACCCCGCCTCCGCTCGGAGCCCGGCCTGTTTCGCGGTCCCCCCCAGCTGCACAGACATGACACAGACACACAGTCACTGCAGCTGCTGAGCGAGCCCAGCGCTCTGGGCACGCGGCGGCCGGGCCAGCCCGTAGCTCGGACCCCAGCGCCCGCCACCCCCCCGGCCAGCACCCGCACGGCGGCCCCCGCCAAGCCCGGGAGCGAGAGGCGGGGATCGCGCGCCGGCTCCCGCTAGTGGCGCCCGGCTGCCGGCGGCGGTTGCAGCGGCCGCCCAGCTCCGAGCGCCAGGCGCTCGGAAAAGCAGGCGCGTCTCGGAGGCGGCGGCGGCCGAGGCCGGCGAGCGCTCCCGGCGGCTGCGGGGCCGCCCTCTTCGGCTCCCCGCACCCACCGCGCTGCGCCCCGCCTCCGCTCTGGTGACCTTCCCGGGGCGCCTCCCCCGGCCCCGCGCCCCCGGCCCCGCGCCCCAGGCCAGGGCGAGGCCCTCTCCAGCGCCTCCTTCCCGCGGAGCCGCGGGCGGGCGGCGCAGGCCCGGGGGGCGGGGGCGCCGCGACCGGCTGCAGCACCCCCGCCGCTGCGCTCGGCGCCCAGCCCAGCCCGGCCGGACTGTCGCTGCCCCGCCACCGCGCGGGAGCCCGAGCGCCCAAAGCTGGGGGCGCGGCTGCGCTCACCTCGCCGGGCCGGGAGCGGACAGGCCCTGCCCTGAAGGGGTGAAGCGGCTGGGAGCGCGGGAGGTGGAGCCGGCCCCGGCGGCCGCCCCGCGTCTCAACCCAGCGCCCCCTCCCTGGACCCAGCCCGAGGCGGACCCAGGCCTCTGCCCATGCGGGGCGCCCCCGGCTCGGAAGAGTCTCCGAGGCAGGGAACAGCTCCGGGCAGCGGCACCAGCAGCAGAGAAAGAAGGGAGAGTGCTCAGCTTGGGCGGCCCGAACCCTCTCCGCAGCGTTTGGAGCCCGGAGCCACCCCGAAGTGTGCGCTTGGCATCGCCGTTCGGACAAGGGCAGCTCCTGTTGGGACCCCGACCCGGACCCCCTGCACCTCCTAGGCGGCGCCGCCGAGTCACCCAGCTTTTCCGCGGTCTCCCTCTGCCTGGCGGTAGTCACGGCCAAGGTAAGAACCCGGGGGTGCCAGAGAGCAACCGCGGGGGCGCCCTGGAGAGCGGCGCTGGACAAGTTCTCCGAACCTGTAGCTTGTACCACCTATGCTCGGGATTCTGGTGGAGAGGGAGTGCGGACACACCCTCTGCTGCCTGGGCCGGGAGTCCTGGAGAGGCTGGAAGTGGAAGTCCCAGAGACTCTGAGATTCTTGTCTCCAGGGCCCGTCCCCAGGGCCTACCCGGCCCCCAGGCACACAGGCTGCTAACTGGGAGCGAGCAAGGAAACTCCCGTCAGCAACGGGAGGTGAGGTGTCCGCACCCCCTCACCCCCTCAACCCCTCCAACCACCCCCCACGCCGGCACCTGTGCTTTGGGGGACCCTGGTGGGTTTGGAGCGGTCCCTGTTGGGCGATTCCTACCTGCTTTTTCCTGACGTGATGCTGTGAAGAACTTTTCTTTGCTCCTTGTTGCAGAGAGTGGAGGCGGATTTGGGGTGAGCAGCTACAGCTTGCGAGTCCCTCTATAGGACAGAGTGGCTGGGTGGCAGCGATTTCTGTAGAGAGGAAACCCAACCAGAATGTGACTCCTATGAGACAAAGCTGCTTGTGATGAGTGATCAATACATAACGATCTAGGCATTTTTGTGAATGTGACCGTTTCTGAAGGATGGAGTGACTGACTCCAAAGTTTGTGCCTCCTGAAGTTATTTTGTTCATTGACTTATTACCTTTTTGAATTTTTTTCTTGAAGGAACCTCAGTTCTGCAAAGCCCGTCTTGCCTTTAAAAAAATTTTTTTAACCTATGAGCTTCCCCTGGAACAATCTGATTTTAAATGGGTCACTTCGGAAGGAACAGATTGTCTCTCCTACATTGAATCCTTCCCCCACTGGTGACCCTGTTTAATGGGGATGGTTTTTTGTTTTTTTTTTCCTATTCCTGAGCCGATGTACCTCCGTTGAGCAGGTTTCTGCTGAATTCCGAATCCTTGCGTTTTGCTACTCAGTCCATTAAAATGATGTCCTGAGGGAGCAAAACAGCGACTTACAGTTTCTGTGAATGTCACAGGAAGTTTTACAGGGTCTTATGTAAGTGCCCCGAGAGAGCTCAGGCTCTGGCTTCCTTTATGGGGGCTGGGGGAGGGGCGGCGGGAGGTGTGGGCAGCACATTCACTTCACCTAAATGCAGCCGCCATCCCTCTGACGCCGTGGAAACTCCAAGTGCTTATTCACTCGTGGCTTAGCCAGATAGCCTCGTGGAGGGAGGGAGGCAGTCCCCTCAGGTTAATCTGTCTCCTCAGCTCTCCTGCCTTACCACCTCAGGAGTCAGTTTCGATAGACTTCAGATAAGGGAAGTTTCTAAATTAGGAAAGGGACAGGGGGGGTTTCTCTTCTCACCTCTCACAAATGGATGACATGAATGAATTACTCATAGGCGTGCGGAGTCCTCACTGGTGGTCAAAAACAACAGCCTGGCTTTAAGGGTTCACACACCTTAAATTTAGTGTTCCTTTATTTTCCAAGAGGACTTCATTTTAGTGGAAATTGCTTTGAGGAGAACACATTTATCCAGCCCGTTAATTCTATGTTGGGAATAAAACTAACTGGGATAGAGAGGCAAAAGTTACCAAGGTTTAGGTCTTCGTGGGTTTTCAGGAGCGGTGGGGAAAGGAAACAAGTCTCCCTAGTAGGATAGAGAGGTTTTCAAAGACCCGTTGCTCTGCAGTGGGAGAAGTAGCTGACGAGGGTGGGCCCACTTCATCAAATGGGGGGTTGTGGGTTAACTTTTTGGTGTAAGAGGATGCGGATTCTTTTGCTTTTTAAACCGTAACTAGAAGGACCTTAACATCGAAATGAAAAGTTAGTTGTCTCATTGCAGGTCCTGGGAGTGCTTCCATCTCCTGGGAAGGAGGCGAAGGTTTGGCTCTGGGTTCCTGAGCTTGTGCTTTTAAGTGGATGCAGAAGGCAGGCGTGTCTCTGTCTGAAGCCACCTACAGTGGCAGGACACTAGGGGGACTAGTTTTCTATTCCACCACCGATGAAGAAAACACAAGAACCTGTACCATATGATCTCACTTATACGTGGCATCTAATGAACAGGATAAACTGACAAACAGAATAGAAACAGAGGCATGGATACATGGAACAGACTGACAGCTGTCAGAGGGGATGGGGGTTGGGGGACTGTATGAAAGAAGATGAAAGGATTAACCAGAACACACACACATATATACACACACACATATATATGTATACATATGTGCATATAGATGTGTATATATGTATATCTAAAAAAGCACATAGACACAGACAACAGTGGTGATAGCCGGAGGGAAGGCGGGGGCTAGGTGGAGATGAGTAAAGGGGGGAAAATGGGGACTTTGCTTGGGGCGATGGGCACATAATGCAGTGTGCAGATGTTGTTTTATTGAGTTGCACACTTGAAACCTGTATGGTTTTGCAAACCAGTGTCACCCCAATAAATCAATGAGAGCAAACAAACACACACAAAAACAAAAACATAAGGGCCCATGTTGCAAAAAGCTGTGGTTGGTCTATCGGTAGGGCTGTGAACCCAACTTTTCCATATCCGGCATGTGCTTGCACTAATACTTAGGCAGTGGGGCCTGCTCATGTCTAAAGCATCTTTTGGACAAGTCAGAACAGGTTCACTGCAAAGCGTTACTGTGTTATGTGAGCCTCTGAAAACTCAGTTTTCTCTAAGTATGTGAAGTTTATACATTTTGGGGCGACAGCTCGTCCTGCAGACGCCATCCTTTGGGCATTAGACCATGCCGACTTAAAATTCCATAAGAGTTTGTAATCCAAACTCCCCTTTTTGGTTTTTGGACTACACATCACCAGCAGCCTCCATAAAATCAGACTTCCTCCATTCTAGATGGAATCTAGATTCAAATCCATTAAACTTGAAGTTTCTCAGTATCATCCTCTTAAAAGTACATAACCTTGTATTTACAGCTGACCCTCGAACCAACAGGGTTTGAAGTGCATGGGTTCCCTTATGAGCACATTTTTTTTCCTGGGATTACAGACAGGGCTTCCTATCCTCAGGTTTCGCATCCGAGTATTCAACAAACCCTGATGGAAAACAGTAGTTTTGCATCCCCAATCGCAGATTCC
Source organism: Mormoops blainvillei (assembly GCA_004026545.1). Taxonomy (NCBI): domain Eukaryota; kingdom Metazoa; phylum Chordata; class Mammalia; order Chiroptera; family Mormoopidae; genus Mormoops; species Mormoops blainvillei. Next base: position 6,888 of record PVJD01014092.1, on the reverse strand, counting down.
CAACCACAGATGAAAAATAACTGTTTTTGATCTGCCATTGGTTGAAGTGGCAGATGCCAACCGCCCACTGTAGAGTGAAAAGTTATGTGCTGATTATCTACTGTGTAGGGGAGGGTTCTCTTAAACCCAGCATTGTTTTCGAGGGTCGGTTGTCTACAGATGTAACATGACGTTTGATAATGTAGTTACACTTTCATCTCAGACACTCCCTGTACTTTTAAGAATATGAAATCATTAATGTCCAGGTTTGCATTTTTAACAGTATGAAATCATTAGTGTCTAGGTTTCTTCCAGCAGAATTGGAAGATAATTCTATTTTGCTGAAGAACAAAGCCCCATTGCCCAGGTGCACCTTAGCCACAGTGGCCAAGTCCCATCAAAGCTGACTGCAGAGGTGGGCAGACAGGACAGGTGAGAGATAGAGTCCAAGAAGAGATGACCCAGTTTAGAATACTGGCACGAGAAAAGGCAAATGTTGCCAAGATTTAGGTCTTAGTGGAGTCTGAAAGACCCAACCCAGCAGTAGAATTAGCTCAGTGTTTGGAAGCTGCATGAGTTATTGTATTTCTCTGAACGCTGGGGTCTGGGAGATCTTGGTTTCGATCATTTCCCCGTATGTATAGTGCATATTTAGGTAGTTTGAGGGGAGCTGTTGTTGTGGTCTAGAGAAAATGGTCAGCATAAAGCTTTATTTCTGCTATTAAGGCTTTATAGATTGATTCTCATAGGTGCAGTATAGCCAAGGGGTAAGAGATTGGAACAGGAAAACACTATTAAATTTGCCATTGAGCACTGACTAGTGAAAACTGGTCCTGGAGAAGAAATACACTGTGGTCCTAAGGCATGAATGAAGTCTTGTGAATTTCAGGGGAGCCAGATGGCAGAGGGAGAGTAAGAGGTTGAGATAGGAAACCGGCCTTCCTTAGGACACACCTTCGAATCACAGCCCCGGCGTAGATTCCACTGTTGTGGGTGAGGCTTTGATGCTGCGCCTCATCCTGGAGTATTCGACACTGAGGGGCACTCGGCTCCCCTCTGACCACACTGACATTTGGAGAGCTGTAGGCAGCAGCCAGTAAAGACTTGAGTAAATGTGTTTTAGAAGACTTTTTTTTTTTCCTTTGAACTCAACAAATAATAATTGAACATCTATTATGTGGCAGATCCCACGCTCTGTGTGGAGGCTACAGAGGTTCCTCGTTTCGTTTATAGCCTTTTAGGGGAAGCAGACATTGAACCATTGCTATGCGCTAAGTACTATTGTACAGGTTTGTTCAAAGGATAGGTTTGATATCGCCAGGATAGTAGAAAGGAAAAGGCACCCCAGGCAGGAAGAACCGCACGGAAACCTTGAAGTATGGAGTGTGTGAGCGGAGAATAGTAGCAGTTAGCGTGGCCGGAAGAGGGGATGTTTGGGAAGAGGGAAGCAAACTTGATGTTGGAAGGGAAATCGTTTAATAGTGTTCCATGCTAAGTGCTGTACCTTAGCTTCATTTCATGCTCTGTGTTTTCAGATGGTGGCAAGGCTTGGGGGATAAGATCCAGGAGTACTAGTTGGTCGTCCCATATTTTTATTAAAAACAGAAAGTGTCTCTTCTGTCCTTTATTCCTCTACTTAGAGCATTTTGCCTATTCTTTAACGAACTATTAGCACTGTGAATAAAGAAAGGGTCTCCGATGAACCCTAAGTCTGTCCTCCTGTGCACATGAATTACACCGGGGGCTTTCATTATGTGATTATGCAGACGGTGTTCCTGACGAATGATATATACTGTGGAGGGAAAAATCCTCTGGGAGAACAAATTCCGTCTTGTCAGGTGTGCTTCTGGGTAGAGTTATGGTCGTTTTTAACGATTGAACAAGATTCCTGTATTTGAATCACTGCAGTTCTGGCCTAAACTTTTTTGCTATTCAGAAAGGAAGAATTTAATAATTGTTAGGACAGGGGTGTGTGTGAATGTGTGTGTTTTCTGGAAGGAGGAAACTGTGTAGTGAGGAAGAAAATCAACAGCGCGGCCGCCAGAGGGTATTAGAGAGAATGGAAAATCACACTTGCAGTGAGCAATCTCCAGGGCCAAGTATATTTAGGTTTTCAGAAGCAGGAGCCCGGACAGTGGAGGTAAAAGAAGCCTGGCGTGTGTGTGTGTGGCCTTTACCATCCTTCCCTGTGTTGAGTGGGAGGCAAAGGGGGGTTTATGTAAGATTAGGAATGTTACATCATTCTATGCTAACTTGCTGTGTGACCTTAGAGTACTTCTTGACCTCTCTGGGCTTTAGGCCTGTCTCTCTACATAAATGAGGGTTTTTTTTTGTTTGTTTTTTTGTTTTGTTTTTTTTGTGTGTGTGTGTTTTTTTTTTTTTGGACTGTTGACTAGGAATTTAGAGACCCAGAGAGGGAAAGGTCTTGCTTGGGCTATTGAGTGGCAAAGCTTGGGCTATTCCTAGCTTTCTACCTCTGAAATGGGAAGAATTTTGACCAGTCCAAAGGTGTACTCTTACCTCGAAGCAGAAAAACATAAGTATGTAATGATGAAGAAAAGAGTCGGAACGTCTTCGCTGTGTTGGGGGTAGAGTCTGTATAATGCAGACTGCATTAGAATCTCTTTGATGTGTAAGGTCATTCCTATATAAGCAGCTAGACTTGCCTGTCCACTTTATGTATTGCGGAGACCTCTTGGTTCTGGAATGTTACACTACTCCTTGAGAACCACTTGAGAATTCAGTGCTTCATGGTAAAAAGCGATGCTAACAATTTTAATTTTTTTTCCCCCCCAGATTAAGTCAATAAAAGCTGATTTGACCTTTTGGGATTTTGCAAAGCCTGGACTTTACCTCGAAAAGGGAAACCCTTATATTTGGCCTGGGAGGTTACCTTGTTAGGGGAGCTATTGAGTGAGTATGTAGGGAGGGATGTTTGGAAGAAGAAAAGACACAGAAAGCAATTGTGTAGAAGTACAAGTCAGGAAGAACGTGTGCCTCCAAAGTTGTGAGTTGCTAGAAAGAAAGCTACTCACCACTCTGGCACAGGCCTCCTGGGTAAAGAGGGCAGTGCTTGTTGGAAAGAGGAGATTTGAAGTAAGTGCCATGTAAATATAAAGTTTGTTAACATTATTGCTTCAGTGTTGAAGCTAAGCATAGGAGTGCCCTATTGTAGGAGAACTTGGCGTATAAAATCTGATCTTAAAAGGAAATCACTTAAAGTTAGTAACTGTTTAGGGTACAAAAAGATTTTTATTTTACAGAAGGGATTCATAGCAAGTTTTAAAAAAATAGCTAGCTGTATTTCAAATTATTCGATGAATACCATCATGACGGATGCTTTGGGGAGCCTCGCTTGTTACATTAAAATCAAGCAGAAACTTTTCCAGTGTTTTTACAAATACCTCACTAGGTTTACTTGTCAGGGAGCCTAATGTCTTACTGTATTACAGAAAGAAGTACAGTAGTTACGTACACTTCGTAACCACTAACCTACCACATGATGTCACTTACTGGGGTCAGATTGCTCATGTAACTAGTTCTTCCTGGAGATACCAGTCATAACTACCCTCCTACCTGAGTTTCTTAACCATCCTCACAGACTACCTCTAAGAATATATCAAGACCAGAAGTGGTTTATAAAGCAAATCGGTAAGAGTTTCCAGGATTCTGAATTTTCATAATTACAGAGACATGGAATTAATTTTGTTCTGCCTAAGGATACAGTAGAGGTGATATGCATGAGATGTTAAAAAAAAAAAAATCGAAATCATGCTTGCCTACTGGCTCTTCCTTCCCTGCAGCTGAAATATCTAGGGCTTTTTGGTGTTTTGTTCCTTTATCGCTTAGGAAAGTTTCCAAAAAAGAATTCATTCTAGGAATGAAATAAAATGTAAGGCATTTAAGGCTCCAGAGGTAATTTTGGGCAACCTGGAGTTGTAGATAATCACAGGCTGGGGCTAGAACGGAAAGTGCCATCTCACCCATAATTTTAGCCTCTCTTGTCACATTTTGTCACATTAAGGGGCTGTGCTTTGGATGGGCAGATGGAGATGGAGCCCTGACTGCTGGGAGAGGTTTTGCTCTTAACATAGTTTTTTGTTTTTTTTTTCTCTCCTGAAGTACCAAGGCCAATTGGGGAGAAGGAGCTTGCTGATCTTTCCAGCTCTCCATGGTAGCATTCAAATTTAGGAGGATTTGCAGCAGAACATGGGCATGTGGGGATTTCATTCTTCCTCGTTTTCTTTCCCTCCCTCCCTCCCTCCCTCCCTCCCTCCCTTCCTTCCTTCCTTCCTTCCTTCCTTCCTTCCTTCCTTCCTTCCTTCCTTCCTTCCAAATTTAAATCCAGCAGGGAATTGTGGGCTCTTCAGAGTTATTCTGTGGTTAGGATCACCTTGTCTACATTAAATACATGTTTATTATTACTGAATCAGGGTAGCATTTCTGTGGCTAACTGGGGACCATCCCTCCCCCCTTTTGTTTCCAGAACAGTCACCTAGATCCTTAATATGTCACCACTATTTGTGTACGAGCTTCCTTGACTGATGTCAGCTCCCATCTGGGAATGGCATTTTGTGGCCATTTCAGAGGCCAGCGGAGGCACAGGCAGAGCGACAGGCAGAGCGACAGGCAGGTGGGGCTTTCTCCGCCCCCAGGCTTGGTGCCTGATGCTTGGTGCTTAGTGGGCCTGCACTTAATAAGTGCTTGTGTGCACACAGAATGATTTGTTTTGTGAATGAATGCTAAATGGTCGGGTTTTCCGTATTTGGTGCGGGGAATACCTGGAGGCTTCCAGATTTGGACTCTTTGAGGCCTCTGCAGGAAGCTGTTATTTTAAAAAATGTGGAAAGACATTTCAGATCAGCACACGCGTTCTCTTAGGGATCATTGTTGTGTTGCAGACACTGAAGGCTTTGTGAAACGGCAAGGGAAGTACAATACCGGAATGTCTTGTGTGTTTCTTTCCTCTCAGTTTGTAGGGACTTGGACTTATCTGGCTTGAGAGGAGGGGGCATGCTCTCAACCTTGTTCAGATGTATGTGCCAGGCTGTCTTGAAAGTGACTTGAACAGCATTGCAAACGCAACAAAGCTTAGGATGGATTGTTGATGGTAGCACTTCCGGAGCTGGTGATGACGGTTATAAACAGATGTACATGCAGACGCACATGAGAGGCCTGGCTCGTGGGTTTGGAGGATGAAGAGGGCTTGAGACCCGGGGGGAAGGGACATGTGTGCTCTTTGCCCAGTGGGAAGAACTGTCCTCTGCCATCTTGGTGACTTCTTTTCCTTCTCTCTCGATGTCAGTTGTTCCCACCTGGCCTTTTCAGTATTGGAGATGCTCACTGACCCCTCCTCTGTGCAGCGCAGAGCTGCTGTGGAGAGATGTCACTGGGGCTCGGAGCCCCCCAGACCGACAGCTCTGTGCCTGTCACAGCGTGCATGGCATTGCCAGTAGATGCATACTTTTCTTATTTCCACACTTACGTGCCAGCTCCTTTGGTACTATGGCTGGGTTACGCCCATCCTTGTATCTATGGAAGCATCCCGCTACGTATGCTTCTAACACGGAGGAATCCTTTAATAAACATTTATTCAATTAAATTGAAAGCCTCCTGTCCTTGCCCACATGGTTGGAGCAATTGTAGAAAATTGTGTGATAAGTTCAGCAACAATAGAAGACTCAAATGAACAGCTCAGAGCAACAATAGAAACGACGTAGCAGTGCAATTAATGGCTGTGGACTGCGGAAGCCGAAATGTGATGGGAAACCAGGGGTGGGACCCGACTTTAGCTGCTTCAACTCAAGGGAGGTAGGATTTGAGTTGAGGCTTTGGGCACAGGATAATTAAAGTTTGGGCGGAGGAACTAAAGGGAGGTAGAGCGGCCAGGTTTGGTTGACAGTGCACACGTATGTATTTTTGGCTTATAGAATAAGCCCGCTAGGGGTCCTGGTAGCAGGGAGTTGGAGATGAAGTTGGCAAGCTAGATGGGGGTTGTGGGCTTTTGGCAGGCGGGGTGACTTGATCAAGAGGGTGGTGTGTTAACTGTTAAAAGCTCTGTTTTAGGGAAATGAACCTAGTAACAGTATGGGGGGGGGGCGGATCGGAGTCGGGAGAGGGAAGTTACTGAACAGCTTCCGCGCAAGTTCATATATGAAGTTTTAAAGGCCACCTGGCTAGAACTGTTACAGTAGGTTGGAAGCCGAGGGAAGCTTCCAAATTTTTCTCCTATCAATCATTGCTATTGAAGGCTCAGATGGTTTTCACTGCCCGCTGAAAAGCTGCCTCATTGGAATAAAGTCTGCTTGTGACACCAGCCGCAATTCTTAAAATAGCACTTTCTCCCTTGGCTTGGCCGGGCGTGGGGACGGAGCTTGGGTGAAAATAGACTCTCCGAAACCTTAGTTTGGGGTTTGTTCTAATGAGCCCAGGGTTAGAGAACAACCTTTTTCCTGGCCTCCGATGACACCCAATGAGGGACGTAATAGAGAAAATTCTTGTTTTCCTCCCGAGCGTTCCGAAAGCAGCTGCAGAGGGCCGAAGGCAGACCGATCGCTGCGCTCACATCTGGATTCGCGATTCACCTTCGGAGCACAGCCCGTGTGGTGCGTCCCGTGGCTGGTGGCGTTTTTCTGCCTGAGGAGGGCCTTGCTGAGAGATTACACAGGACACTTTATAGAATTAGAGCGTAAGCGATTCTGGATAACAAATTTTTTTCAAGTTGGGCAGTCCAGTCTCTTACAGGTAGTCTTTCTTTTTAATCTTTAAAGAACGAGGGCTTTTCTAGAAGGTTCTGTGTATTTACCCTCCCTGGCTTAGATCAACCACTGGAAAACATCTCGCTTCCTTATCAGGGCACTCAAAGCGAGTTACGAACTGGCTCCTGCCTTTCTCTGCAGCCGCGCCCCC